>JAHWFP010213598.1:58072-69466 GCA_023313725.1 Lithobius niger
AAGGGCCGAACCATTCGGAACTTGGCGGCCCTTTTTACCAGTTTTGGTTTTTGATATGATATCACTCCTTTTATTTTTTAATGTGTATTAGACTCAACTCCACTATCGTGCAGATTTGTAACAAAGTTTCACGTCAACAAAAAATTGGTTTTCAACACTTTGCTACTACCTGTTTCCTATAGGCCGAACGATTCTCAACTTAGTCACCTCTTTATAGGTTTCTGGTTTGGTTTTAATTTGTTGTAATTTTTTTTTTTTTTTTTTTAGTTTTGGTGTGTTGATATCATTCCTTTGAAGGGCCGAACCACTCTCAACTTCGTGGCCTCTTTACCAGTTTTTGGATTTGTTTATTTTGCTTTGTTTTTACAGTTGGTGTACTTTTCTGAATTGGACGTGAATACAATTTTTTTGCAACGTTGTTTAGATTTATCGTGATACACTAGTATGTGTCTAGGCACGCACGTCAGTATACGCCTTGTCATTGTCCGAACTTTGGCCGTCCAATAAGAGACGATACCGACAATACTAACAATGGTTATAACAATATTTTCGTGCTTACGCGCCCTCCCACGCCATTCTCGTTACGCCCCTAGGCTTCAAACCATAAAAGGTACGCAGTTCGTATTGTACTGCACCCATTCCTCCAATTCCATAGCTGAAGCCTTCCCGTTATTTCGGTATCGATGAATATGGGGATGAGCGAACTGGCTAGCTAGCTACCAGTAACTAGTAACACATTTTCAACGTTATTGAGGATCAGATTTTGCATTGAAAGCAGCTTAGCTGGCATTCCTACACGAGTTAATTTTTGTCAGGTGGGTCTTGCTCTCGATTTCAACTCAATTTAAGCTTTTGTACCGCATTATTTTTTTTTGCCAAGTACCTGAAATGTGCCCAACTATGCTTCAGGATATAAGACACTTACGCTATGGCGTCGCGCTACAATGGTTTGATGGTTACAATTGAATTGATGTGATGTTTGTTGTGATGTTTGTTGCCTAACTTGGCACGACACACTAGCGTGTGTCTAGATATGATTTTCAGCTCCTAGCTGCGCGAATGCAAGGCGAGATCGAAGCATAAATACGCCCTAATAATTTGATCCGTTTTGTAAGCCATGTGAATCGTTGTCAACAAGCTACAAATTCAACCAAGAAAAAAAACACATAAATCTTGTGAAAAGCAACAAGTGCTCACCATGTTAGACTGACTAGTTGGAGCTGTTTGATAAGCTGCCGGGGTTTCCGTGGTTCCACTGCTGCTAAACTGCAAACAGACAATGACAGACCACGAGAGGTGCGGCGGAAGTCGAAAGTCTTCTGACTTCGGGTTTGGAAATCTATGTGAAATCTGCAAATACCTATGGAACTAATAAAATCTTTGAAAATCATTCCACACAGTGCAAATCACGTGAATCGGCGCGAATCTATACGAATGTGAAATTCGATACAGATCTGCAAACTTGTGCAAATTCAACAAATCAGTATCTGTAAATCTGAATGCATTCTACTAATCAACGCAAATTTGTGCCAATCTTTGAGAAATCTGAAAATTTCGTCTTGTAATTTCCAGGTTCGACCAGCACTGAAATCTCGAGTTCTGATTTCGAATTTGGAAACTGTGTGAAATCTTGAAATCCACGTAAAATTTGCGAATCATTGAAATCAGTGAAAATCACGAAAATCAGTGAATATCTATCCAAATAAGAAAATGAAAATGAGAAAGAAAATGAAAAATAAAATGAGAGAAACAGAAAATTTATTAATGGTCATCAGACCAACACCGGGGAACCAGTTAGAGATTTAAGTCCTACAAATCTTGAAATCTACAAATCTATTTCGCCGGGTCAAGGCAAGGCTATTCATGGTCTTCCCGATGTTGACCTGCCGTTCTTTGACTTTTACCCTATCCATAGGACACGTGGCCATTGATTGCTCAAACGTCACGATTAAACTATAGACATCATTTTTTTGCTGTAAGGATGTCCCAGCCTGGAATTCATTGAAAGAGGTGCTCTTACTGCTGGGTCTATTGATGTCTTTAGGCAACTGCTAAATTCTGAGGACATTACACCATTCCTATTAAGACCTACCGCTACATTTCTTTTTAAACTTTGTAGTTGACACCTTGGAGATTTTTTTTTTTCAATGTTGGTTGTTTTTTCAGGCTGACAAACTTATGATCCTTGTCAGACCTGTTTGCCTTGTATATTTTTCAACAGAATGTATTACTAAATCGATTTGGTTTGCACATCTCGGACACACAATTTCCTGTTTTGAGGACACCTCGGGGAAGCCACTGCAGTTTGTGTTAAGCGAGTTGTGCATTTTTTTTGTGTGTATTGGTGCGTTGTAAATTATTCTTCTACATTGAATTGTTTTGTTACATTTTCAGCCCTGCCCCGAGCAGACCGATTTCAGAGCACAGCAGTGCGTTGCGTACAACAACGTCCCGTACCAAGGCAACCTCTACGAGTGGGAACCCCACCACGATTCCCAAGACCCTTGTGCCCTTACGTGTCGGGCCATCGGACACAACATCGTGACACAATTGGCGCCCAAGGTGCTGGATGGCACCAGGTGTCGTGAGGGTTCCCTGGACATGTGCATCAGTGGGAAATGCCAGGTAAGCCCCAAGTCGATGAAAATGCCTTAAGTTCTGCTCCTGTACGTAGTAAGCCTTAAAACATAATTAGGACGATCTAAGACATTGCAAGGTAAATTTTGCGCATGGGCAAGCTGTTGACTACGTAGTTTTAGCGTTTTAATAATGAACAGTTCTTGAGAGTGTATTCAATTAACGCCATGCTATAACCCATTTTAGATTTTTACTGGGTGTTCATTTGAAAATTCCTGGTGTGATTTTAGCCGAAAATGTGGTCGTAAGTTGATATTTTCACTGGTAACTGCTGTCTGCAGAGGTGATTATATTTTGTAGGAGTTGCATGGTTGTTGTGTGCTAGCTGGCTTTTTTTAGCGACTCTGCTTGTGAGTGCCTAATCGGTTTTTGGCTCCCCTCCTATTTTTTGGGCTTTTTAACTCAATTGGGCTTTTTGTGTCTAAATCCCCCTTCCTCCCTCAATTCCACAAGGGAATTTTATCGAAGTACTAAGTGCAAGGATACCCCTTAGTAGCAACAGTAGCAACTTTTAAATTTAACACATGGCGAATATTTGAATTTTAACATATTTACTTAATTGTTATACAATTTTTGACCTCGTTTGTTTCGTAGCTAAGCGAATTCGTTGTGTTTGTATATAATGGAGTCAGCTGGATTATCAAACAGAAATTAGTCTGTTTGATAATCCAGCTGACTCCATTATAACTAATATTTTCCAATGAAAACTAACTTCCGTACCGTATTTTTAAATTTACAAAAAATTTCCCTCAATTTGGCGCCCCTTTCCTCCCGAGCTGGCCTCCACCGCCCTGGTCTCATAATCCTTAAGCCGCCCTTGGCGAGGCTGGGTAGTAAGTCAATAAATTGGGGAAAAAACAGACATAAATTGCTGCAGATAATAAGCCAGTGAACGAGTAGGCATGGGTAAAGGTGCTATGGCCATGAACCGGTGATGGATCGGTTCGCCCATTTGAATCCGGGTCACGTCATTCTAATCATATCAAAAACCAAAACTAGTAAAAGGGGCCGCCAAGTTCCGAATGGTTCGGCCCTTCACAGGAGTGATAACAATACACCAAAACATTCGCCAACTAAATCGCACCGACTAATAATTCGAAGGTTAAATGAAAACTTGAACATTGCTACCGAAAGTAGCAATGTTCTAGTTTTCATTTAACCTTCAAATTATTAAGAGGGTGCGATTAACTTGGCGAATGTTTTGGTGTGTTGATATCACTCCTTTGAAGGGCCGAACCATTCGGAACTTGGCAGACCCTTTTACCACTTTTGGTTTTTGATATGATATCACTCCTTTTTTTTAAATTGTGTATTGACTCAACTCCACTACTGTGCAGATGAGTAATAAAGTACCACGTCAACAAGAAATTGGTTTTGTAGTGCATCCATTCGTCCAATTTCATAGCTGGAAGCCTTCTCGTTATCTCGGAATCGATGAATAATCACCCTATGGGATTTAACATGGGGATGAGCGGACTAGCTAGCTAGCTACCTTAGCTAGTAACACATTTTCAACGTTACTGAGGGGCAGATTTTGCATTGAAAGCAGCATAGCTGGCATTCAAACACGAGTTAATTTTTGTCAGGTGGGTCATTGCTCTCGATTTCAACACAATTTAAGCTTTTGTACCGCATTATTATTTTTCCCCAAGTACCTGAAATGTGCCCAACTATGTATGCTTCAAGGTATAAGACACTGACGCAATGGCGTCGCGCTACAATGGTTTACAACCTCGACAATTGAATTGATGTGATGTTTGTTGTGATGTTTGTTGCCTAACTTGGCACGACAGACTAGCGTGTGTCTAGATTAAACGTTAAGTACATACATAAAGATTACTTAGTGTACTACTTTATTTCTAGTGTATGATTTTCGCTGACGTCTTATTGCCGATTTAAGCTTAAAATTGGGAGTTAACCTTGATCAAATAATCTACATCATTAGTAACATACGACATGCATGCGAACGTGTACCTCTACTCCTCTTGAACGAAGGCACCTACAAAGACGTGAATAGCACCAAATGAAAGATAATTAAAGCTTCGGATACTCCCATTTTCATTGCTGAAACTTGATTTTTTTCACCCTAAAATACGCGAAAAACTGCTCTAAAGTTGTCAAAATTCGATCAGGCAACCTAATCACAAAAAATCCACTAAAATTTTCGAAAGGGTGGATGGACGCCAACAGAGTGAGAAGCGAAGGATACGGCTAGTAAAAATAATAAGGATAAAATTTTAAGATCGTTACCATCGTCGACAAATATAAAATACACTGTCGTATCATCAGCGGCGTAGCAAAAGGGTGGGTACAGCCTCAGGGGGGCCCCGAAAGAAAAAAAATTATTTCGATTTAAAAAAGGCTTTTTGTAATGCACTAGTTATTTAATTTGATATAAACTGTGCTTTAAAAATGACTTTCGAGCCTCCTCGTCCGTCCATCTCCTACCATTAAAAAAATAACGTGGCCCTAAAAAACGCACGAGCTGAAAAATTTCTCTAAGTCCAAACTTTTTTTTTTGTCATGTTTTTTCAAAAAAAAGTGAAGATAGGAACCGCTTGACCGGAGTATGAAAAAGTAGTCCCTATTTTCACTAACAAAAATAAATAAAAATTAGAAAAAAAGTATGGCTTTGGAAATTTTTCAGCTCGTGCATTTTTATGGGCCACCTTGCATATTAAGGATGGGGCCCCCAAGGTCTAATTTGCCACCGGCCCCACCTAACGTAGCTGCGCCACTACGTATCATGTCCTAGGCAATGCAACATCATCAGATCCGTAGTATCATGTTACACACACAACCGTCAACAACAACCAAATCAAACACCTCTACCAGTGCATAGGTCTGAAGACGCTCTGCAGCTTAGGACGAAACTTTACCAGTACTCGCGCTTGTAACTAAAATCGTCATCTATACTCAGCAGACGATGGGTCAAAACTAAGAGGCACAAACAACGAAAGCCAACAATAGCCTTCTATGTGCTATGTATTACCATGATGGTCCCGGTTGTCAGTGCCTGCTGACGCCACGGCAGTGGAGAGTATTTGATCGATTATAATTCTGGCGCCCTACATCCTACAATGGAAATTTATTTCCGTTTAGGCAGTCGTAGTGACTGAGAGTTTACAGAACTCATTGTAGCTGATGAACAAGCTATTCCCATCGTTTCGGAAAGAGAACTCTGCCAAAATTCCTTCCAAAATTTCTTAGCAGGTAGTGTGGGAGACTACCAAACTGCTTCAGCAGCTATGGGGTTTATTCTGAATTTTTCTTGGCCGCTTAACGAACAAAGTTCCCCGTTCGAATTCCCGGGTTTGCCACTTCCGTTACTATAAGAATATATATACACATAAAACGGCAAGAAGTTCAACTTGTATATACACTTACGCGACGTTTTGGCCTAGAGTTGTGCCAATTTCAAGCAAATAATTGGCGTAATTCGTGCAATTGTCTCTGTCTCCTTCTAGCGCCATAGCTACGGCGTTGTCAAATAGAAAACAACTAAGCCATTGCACCAGAGCGGAACCATTTGTGTTGACTGTATTAGTCAAACGATAAATTTTGATAAAAATATAAAGCAGAGCAAAGAGAGCAACTGTCTTCACATCACAAACAGAACTCTTGAGGCTGCCCTCTTTAGCCAAAAAATCATCAAGAAAGTTGCCTTCTCACCTCAAGCAATGATGAGAATTGCACTCATTGGCTTTTTTTGGTATAATATGACTAAAAAAGTGCTTACCTTAACTCTTACCTTATTGGACTCTCGTCGTCGTGGCCTAGGGCGGGTAAGCATAACATTTTCCACTAGCCTCACGACTTTAATGGCTAGGCTGGGTACACGACAGATTTTCTACTGTTATTAGACTCTTAGCTTTAATGCCTACACTGGATAAGCTTTAGCTTTTGACGTTCACCCAGCCGTAGCCATGTCGTCAGAAGGAGAGAGGGACAATTTTGCTAGGTAAATCCTGTCGGAAATTCCTAGGTTCTTTTACATGCCACAATCGACATGAGCACGATATATCACAGGGCCCTTCTCTTCCGAAAATGCCAGGGGTGGCGGCCGGACTCGATCCCCGGACCTCTGGCACACCCTAACCATCAGGCCACCTTGTCCCATAAACTGTGTAAGCATCGCATTTGGCGCTTTCATGCCTGGACCGGGTAAGTATCTGATTTGCCACTGCTACTAGACTATCGGCTTTCATGCCTTGGCTGGGTAAGAAGCAGATTTGCCACAGTTACTAGACTCTCGATTTTAATGCCTAGATTGAGTAATCATCAAATCTGCTGCTTTCATGCCTAGACTGGGTAAGCATCAGATTTGTCACTGTTACTATACTCCCGGCTTTTGGCTGGATAAGCATCAGATTTGTCACTGTTACTAGACTCTCGGCTTTTGGCTGGGTAAGCATCAAATTTGTCATTGTTACTAGACTCGGCTTTTACGCCTTGGCTGGGTAAGCATCAAGTTTGCTGTCGTTTGCATCAAGTTTGCTGTCTCTGCTTTAAAGCTTAGGCCGGGTATAGCATCAAATTTGCTGCCCTAAACCACACTTCTTTCTGTTCTTAAAACGCCTTTTACGGTTTTAAATTTAAACTAACGTTAGGCAGCTTCAGATATTTAAAAAATAAAAGTCGAAATAGATCATTTTACACCAAAATCACTGATGGCTGTGGTTATGTTAAGACTAATAAATAAAACTGTATACTCTGATAAACATAGCAACTGTTGTAGCGTCCAGGGACAGCAGTGAACCCAGTGTGCGGTCATAGAAACAAACAAAAACAAAAACTGAATATGTCATCGTGGGGCCGGAAATCGAACCCCAGGTCCTTTCCCATAACATATCGACTATCTTACCTCTGAGCAACCACGACACTATCCTGACTGCTGCAAACCAGTCGTGTAGTCTTTAACATCAGTCACAAGTACTAACGTCAGGTGGAGCGACTAGAGAAGATGGTTCATTCCTGACTTCCGGTAGTATTGTGTTTATGAAACTGTACTAATTGGGACAGTGGTGTGACGTCATATTCACCAATTCCGCCAAAGTAGCCCGAATAGCCAATCAGTGTGCAGCAAGAAAACACGTGACTAGTGGAGTTACACAAATAATCTCTCCGTTTAGTTGCTAGCGGACGAAAAAAAGCATTTACTTTAGTAAAAAAAGCAAACTACAACTATAATAAACGGAGATTAGGTTTTTTTTCTTATCGAGCAAGACTACAGTCTCATTTTATAGATGCGCTTTTCTGGTGTAATATGACGTCATTAACACCACATGGCCATCTCTTTACTGTAGATTGACGTCTCTTTCCCACAACATGGCTGTCTCCTTGGACTGACCCGGAAGTAAGTTTGTTAGCAAAAAATGGCTTATTGGTGCTACTGACCTACCAATTATCGTTCTTCTTTGCACAACACGACATAATACGCCACACGACTTAACTTTAACCCTTAACGACCTATCGTGTTTTCCTTCATTAACAGTTATACAGTTTACAGCATTTTAATTAAATGTCATTGACAGCAAACACCAAATGGATACTTAATGTTGCAATGTCGTGTGCGGGTAGCTCAACGCCAGACACCAGAGACCATATTACAGCCAGACACGTGACCGCCTAACGATTTTTCCTGAATAAATTAGAGTAGTATGGTGCTATTTTCGACCAGGATAGAGGACAGACAGACAAGATGGCCGCCACCACGTAAACCGGAAGTGCTGCCATTTTCCAAGATGGCTGCCGCAATTATAACCGGAAGTGGAACCGGAAATGCCACCATTTTGAATGATGTCACTTCTGGTCTTAAAAGGAACCGGAAATGCCTCCATATTGAAGAATGGAACCGGAAGTGCCGCCATTTTAGGGGGTCCCAAATTGAAGGCGGCCATCTTAGGGTGTTCAATATTGAAGTCGACCATTTTTGGGTTTCAGTTTCGATTTCCGAAATTACTTAAAATGCCCATAACTTGGTAACCGTTGGTCCTGGAGCAAAACCGATCGAAATTTGGCCACCCTTTCAAGAAACCCACCGGGGGTCCCAGCTAACTAATGACCCACCCAAATTCGAATTCCACAGTTGGCCCACCCCAATAACTCGTGAACCGTCGGACCTATAGCGAAACCGTTTGGGATTTAGGATCCCCGGACCGTGCCATACGTATGGGTCTCCTCAGAAATCGGGTACTCGAATTTTGGCTAGTTAGCCCACCCCAATGACTCGGGAACCGTCGGTCCTAGAGCGAAACCGCTCGGGATTTACCCTTCTCCGACTGCATCCTACATGTTTGCCTCCCTGTAAGTCTGGTGCCATCATTTTTGGGAAGTTGGCCCACCCCAATAACTCGGGAACCGGTACTCCTAGCCCGAAATGGTTCGGAATCCGGTCTTCCCTTCGGTCAGGCTACAGCAAAGTTCATTTCACTGCTACTGGCTTCCCCGAGTGTGCCCCAAGCCACCGAGTTCATTTTGAGATTAACCGTCCCTAACTCGGGAACTGCTAGACCTAGAGCAAAACGGCTCAGGATTCGGCTTCCCGGGTGTGCCCCACCGAGTTCATTTTGCGATTAACCGGCCGTAAGTCGGGAACTGCTAGTCCTGGTAAAAAATGGTTCGGGATTAGGTTTACCCGAGTGTGCCCTACGCCACCACCGAGTTTATTTTACAATTAAACGACCGTAACTCGGGAACTGCTAGTTCTAGAGCCAAATGGGTCGAATCTGGTCTCCCTTAAGTGAACCCCACACCCTGGTCACTATCAGATGGTTGCCGCCAAGTTTAGCATCGAATCATCTAACCATCGAAGCATTCCCACAACTCGAACCTAAGCTTGCGTCCACGTCAACCCAAACACTCACATCCACGTCAACCCAAACACACGTTCTCGTCAACCTAAACACACGTTCTCGTCAACGTCAACGTCAACATCGGGTCAAACTAACCCGTTTAAACTCAGTAACAGTCAATCCAACATGCGTCTGCAACTCCCTTCTCTCAAGGGTTGTTAACGTGTGTCTGGGTTGACATGGACATGATTGTTTGGGTTGCCGTGGACGAGCGTTTTTTTTTCCGTCGATAAAAAGCCATGACAACTCAGCAGCACTCGGACCAGTTCTCCAAACAGTACGAGGCTTTAAAACAGCGTCTCAAACGAAAATTCCTCGACGTGAAACTCGAAAGGGCCACCGAATCGGAGCACCTGACGAAGATTTTCAAACCGATCGCGGACCCCATCCGAGAGCAACCAAACTCCGAGCGATAGAAAGCAAGGATGCAGCCGCTCAATGTCAGCTACACATCAAAAAGTTGCTGGGTATCGAAGCCGGGCAACAGAAACAGCACATACAGCACGGAGAAAAACTTCGGAACATACAGAGGGCCTTGGAAGCTGCAACCGGTCCCGGCTACAATAGGGAAGAAGAAAGACGGGAAAGCCAAAGGCTCACAAGAAACATACATATCGTTTGTTTATATGTATATATGCACGTGCTAAATACTACCTATGGACGTTTCTTTTTGGCCGTGTCAGCATGGCTCAGCGTAGGACCTCGGCCTTTGGTTTCAAATGTCCTGGGTTCGATTCCCCGCTCAGGCAGTCTGACAAATAAGTCCAAAAAGCAACGTAAATATGTTTGCGTCTGTTTGTAGGGAAGAAGAAGATGAGGATACGGGAGACTCTGATTCCGAAGTTGCTTTTAATGCCGGTGCGATGAGACGGCTATCAGCTCTATGGGTCCACTAACTCCCGGCACCCTCAAGCAAATTGAAGCCATGACTCCGAGCGCACGAATGAGATACTTGGAAGAAGATACTTCTTTGCTGGACACGAACCAACTAGGACCGCTAGCTACCGAATACTGAGCATGTTTGCCACTAGGAACAGTCTGACCGACCCTACTTTCGGTATAAGATACGAACCAGATACTAAAAAGTAGGAGATAGGTTCCACAGACGTAGATTTCGAAGGGGACGACGTGGTAGTGGGTCAGAAAAAGTACAGGGGCACCGACGAGTTATGGAGTTGATCATGCTGAAGAACCCCCGTAAACCGACCGACAATCACCCAAGTCTATTGGATTGTCAGGATATTCTCAGGAGAAGCAAAGAAGTCTACAGAGACCACGATCCCAAGTCTAAGAGACTGAAATCGAGTGCCGGTTACAAGTACGCAACCTTCATTAAGCTGATGTTTGGCAAGGAGAAGGCCCCAGCAACCGATTCGACAAGGAGAAGGATACGCAATGCGGGTTAAGTCCGTTAAGTGGCCGACTCTACAAGGGGAAGGATACCGGTTTTACAAAGACCTGAACGGTGTGTGCGAAAGACTGAAACTGATCAATGCTTCGAGAGATGCTGGGAACACCTCGCCAGACCAGGAAATAATGCACATTTACGAGCAGTTGAAAGAGAATGGTCTTTTATCGGATGCCTAGCACGGGAAGTTGATCGAAGAGCATTTTTAAATGCCCAAGACCATTCGAGGCACTTTCGTTTCGTGCGACGTATGGGGAATGATCCGTTCCTCCTCCATAGTTCTTTCCTCGAACACGGCGGATTTCACCACCAAGTTTTTCGACTCCTCTACAGCTCGTGGACAATGCGGAGGGATGGGAGATCGCCCTGGTCAATTTGGAAACGTACAACTCCGTTCCGAACGTGAAAGCTTTCGACTCGGACATGTTTAGGTACAGCCACAACAACGGCAGAAAATGGACGAAACTCATCATCCTGGAAGGTTCCTACGAATTG
>JAHWFP010213599.1:8566-19125 GCA_023313725.1 Lithobius niger
ACATTGCAACCATCAATAAAGTAATGCAAAACCTCTTACATAAATACAAAAATGAAAAAGATGACGAGGTTAATGAAAATTCATAACATTGCAACCATCAATAAATTAATGCAAAACCTCTTACATAAATACAAAAATGAAAAAGATGATGAGGTTAATGAGAATTCATAACATTGCAACCGTCAATAAAGTAATTCAAAACCTATTACATAAATACATAACGACTTATTACACAACGACATATAACGACATATATATATATACACGTTATATATATATACAACGACATATATAATAACGTTTCAACCATCATTAAAGTTATGTAAAACCTATTACATAAAAATGAAAATGACAATAAGGTTGATGAAAATTCATAACATTGCAACTGTCATTAAAGTTGAGTGTTGCACCGTGAAAGGTTTGTTGCATTTTCCCAGTTTCGCTTTTATTGCTCAGTTTTTGTAAATTTCCATTGGTTTGTTCCCATGTCAGATTTCAGAGGCTTTTATTAGCATTCACTGATGAATTTGTACGTACGTAGTTTCACAAGGGAATGGAATGAGTGTCTTTTTCCTCACCAACTCACACAACAGTCTGTTTACATCAGCTGCCATTTTTTTTTTCAATGGTCTAACACTGAAATTAAAAGTGTTTCTGCAATTACTTGTTTGAAGAACAACATTTGGAGAATAAAGCAATGTTGCAAGAATAAAGTTTAGTGATTTATTATTTTAAATAGACTACCAATCTTCTTTTGTAGAAAATCGTGTTTTAAATGACAGACTACGTTCTATCCGCACTCTTTATCTGATATTGCTTGTTACTCCTAGGTGTAAGCAAAAAAAAACTGCACTTTGTGAGGATAACACCATCGTTGGTATACTTCATGTCCACACCCATGACAAACTTTTAGGAAGGGGTACCCACCTGAACAAGTTCAAAAACCAACATGGCCGCCATTTTGCTTTAAAAGGGGTGCCATACAATAAAAAAATTCAAAATTATACTAATGTATGTAAGTTTAGTATCAATTCCTAGGTTTTAAGGCCTGCCGAATTCAAAAAAATGCTCTAAAAAGGTGCCACGACTCCACACTACAAGGTATCCAAGATGGCGGCTAAAATGGTGGCAACATTTAAGTATTTTTCATAATTTTAAAATATACTTATAAGGTAGAGGCAGATTTGCATTAGTGCTCAAAAACGAGAGTTCGTTGGCAATGACTAGTAACTAGCAAGCACCAGGTCAAATCTGTAAATGTAGTGCAGTGTGTTCGTAATTATGAGTTATCGTGGCTCTTTTTCTATGCTGTAACACTACGTTTTTCTTCAATTCTTACATCTTTAAAGTGATGCAGTAGCAGTTCTAATTAAGATAAATGGATGTATTTAGACTTAGATCTCAGGTATCGATGTATATTTTCCTTCATGGATAATTAGAATGATTTATTGTAATTAGGAGCTAAGCAGCGGCAGTTTATCAACATTGTAGTGATGTGCATTTTGCGTCTATTTACCACAAGTTACATCTTTAAAATGCTGCAGTAGCCATTCTAATTAAAATAAATAGAAGTAAGTACGCTTAGGAAATGGTGAAGTATATTTTGTAGTATTTATAAGCAATTTATAGTAATTAGGCGCTAAGCTACAGCAGTTTCTAGTTGCTGTGAAAATATACATTATCTTTTCTAAAGCATTCTCTTCTCCTAATGCTGTTTTATCTAGAAAAATTAAATCGAAGATATCTTTCCGTGTCGCTACCTACTGCGCATCCTACTGCGCAGCCTCCTCATATATATACCAAAGCGGAGCGCAATTGCTCACCTTTTCTTCTCTGCAACGATGCTGTTAACATCGCTCCGGGAAGGAACCATGGTTCCCGATTACGCGGCAATCGATCCTCAGTTTCCGGTTCCCCGTTCCCAGTCTCCACCATGCCTAGGGTTAGAGGCACTCCTAAGGAAGGGTCTTCGACCCGTCATTCTCATTCTTCATCTCCGGTTCCCTTTTTGCAACCGGGCCCAACTGCTGTTGAGGTTTTAGAACTCACAGCGGAACCTGAACTGCTCGATTCTCAATTACCGCCGGGGAATCCGTTCCTTTCTGAACCTTTGGTTCCCCTTCCTCCTGTGAACACAGTATCATCTTCGCCGGTTCCCGGTAGCCAGCCTCCTCCTGCTCATGACTTACGTTCCCTTAGTGAAGAACTTACTTGAGTGAAGGAATCATACGCCAGACTTAAGCTTTAAGTTAAAGCACGTAAAGTGGCTGCTAAAGCATCCTCCATTCCCTTAGTACCGCTTGACTTGTCTTCTCGTTCCTCTCACAGTGCTCGATCGGTTCCGCCACACACTAGCGGTCTGCTTTCGAGCTCACAAGTTCACAGCCTCATGGATTCTTCTCTTCGCACCTTTAAGTGAAAGACACCTCCAGTTTCCGACTACACCTCAGTTTGGGTTGCTAAAGTGCCACGAATGTCATATACCGACGACGCCGGTCCCTCTCATAGGGTAATAGATCTGCCGTTACCAGCAGTTCCTCCCGTGCCGGTTCCCGATCACGTTCATGGTTTCCAGCCTCACGGCGATAGTGTACACGATTATTACTACTCAGCTGACCGTTCCTTCCGGATCAGGAACCGCCGTTCCTAGGAGACCCCGATCCTACTGACATCCCGTTACCCGATTACTCAAAACAGTCGAAGGCATAGTTCCTGATTGTTTCCTGTATATGCCTAAGAATGTTCGCGATCCCATTGGCAAGAACCGGGGACTTGCTACAGGCTATGGATTTGGTCTCCACGACCAACTTCCTCATCAACCACCATTACTAGGACAATCAGCTACGTTACTCAGTACCCTGCTACGCAATGGTGGTATTCTCTTGGGTAATGGATCGCCCCTTGAATTGGATAAGGAACCACCATCTCCCAGACCCGGTCGTGAAACCTTTTTCTTTCACCTTATTGGAGATGGAACCGCTAACCCATGTAACTTTGACACATACCCTGAATCGGAGTTTCTCACAGCGGACGCTAAACTCGACTTTGGTTCAGCTTTATTCCTTCCTCGTCAGGGTGCGGTTCCCATTATATCCTCCGTAACAACGACCGCCTTCTTCGTCTTGGCCTCCACGCTGCCTCACAAGCAGATGTACTGAACACGGCTGCCAACGCTCTCTGCGAACGCCTTTACACCGATCCACCTGAGGACACCAAGCAACTGGGGTTCCTCATTAACCAGGTTTTCAAGAAAAGCTGTTTTGCAACTTATCATGCGATGAATTGGTTCACGCGGGCCCTTTTA
Source organism: Lithobius niger (assembly GCA_023313725.1). Classification (NCBI taxonomy): domain Eukaryota; kingdom Metazoa; phylum Arthropoda; class Chilopoda; order Lithobiomorpha; family Lithobiidae; genus Lithobius; species Lithobius niger. Next base: position 11,871 of record JAHWFP010213599.1, read on the forward strand.
ACTCGACGTTACTTCTACGTGAAGTTGCCCTTAATATTTGCCCTAACATTCGTGGCACTTTAGCGCAACCAACCAATTCATGAGTCCGAATGCCCGTTCCGTGGCCTTATACCTAAAGTTGCGCCTCATTTAGATGTTTCTCGCAAGCCACGTCCCAACAAGGGCTGTTCCCTTCGCCGTTACCGTCCTTCGGTTCCATCCCACAGTGATCCTTCCAAGGAAGACTGGGGAAAGAGCAAGGAACCAACAGTTCCACCAGCACGCGTCCCACGTTCATCGTCCCCCTTTCCACAACGGTCCCAGGGCCGGGGGCGTGCACGATCCCTGGGTCGATCCTTTACCCCTGATCGCCGACAACGGCAATCACCTTCGCGATCCCGTACTCGAAATCTCAACTCCTATTGACGTTCCTCCTCCTCCTCCACAAGGTGGGGGGGGGGGGGGGGTCGGCTTCGTTTCTACGCCAAAGCTTGGCAATCAATAACCACGGATCCAGTCATCCTCTCCATTGTTTTGGACGGCTTCAAACCAAAATTCTTGGTTCCTCCTCCACTCCAAAACTCGCCATGGGAATCGGAACCATGCGTTCCGATTCCTCTTCGCACAGAAATTCTTTCATTACTTCACAAAGCCGCGGTTCAGCTAGTACCACCACCCATCAGCCCCGGCTTTTACAGCAACATTTTTCTTTGCGACAAGAAAACCGGCGGTTCTCGCTGTATCTTGAATCTGCGTCCCCTCAATCGGTTCATTATAAATCGTCATTTTCAGATGGGAACAGTCTCCTCCATTCAGGAATCATTACTTCTAGGGGATTGGACAATTTCACTGGATTTGCCAGACGCATACCTTCACATTCCCCTTCATGTCTCTGTCTGCCACCTATTTCGGTTTCTTCACGACGGAGCTGTTTACGAATTTCTCTGCCTCCCGTTCGGTTTGAACGCAGCTCCTCGGATATTTACCCTCTTGCTACGACCCGTCCTTGCTCATCTCCACCAACAAGGCATTCGAATTCATGCTTTTCTCGACGACTGTCTCGTTCTCCTTCCCAGCCCTGCAAACCTCACCACCAACGTCCAAATCGTCGTGTCTCTTTTTCACCAATTAGGCCTGGGCATCAATTTCCCGAAATCAAGACTGCAACCAGATCAGTCCTTCGTGTTCCTAGGGGTATTCTTCGATCTCATTCGAGTATCCGTAATGTCACCACTGGAACGTATCAGCAACTACCTCTTAGCTCTTCGCTTGTTCTTACATCAACCTCTCCACACCTTCTGGGATCTTGCATCAATCGTGGATATCATCGATTCCTTTGCAGATCTAGTCCCCTACGGCAGGTGGATGGCACATCCGCTTCACCACTACCGATTACTGCAATGGGGCAATCCCCAGAAAACATTACTTCTACCACCTCAAAAGATCGATCCCTCTTTTCCATTCGACACAATCAACTGGTGGCTCGATGCCACGAACCTCACTGCCTTGGTTCCCCTTCACGAACCAATCTCCCAAGTTCATCCGTTCATAGATGCGTCCCTTGTGGGATGGGGAGGCTACATCGGCAGCATGACCATCTCCAACACATGGGAGACTGAACCAACCGAACATATCAACCTCTTGGAACTACGAGCAGTCCTCAACAGTTTCCAACATTTCCAGCACTATGTCTCCACACGCATAGTTCAAGCTTACATCGACAACACAACTGTGGTTGCGTATCTACGGAAGGGCGGCGGGACCCGTTCTTGGTCCCTCCATCATCTTACGTCCCAAATCTTCCAGTTTTGCGTTCAACACCAAATTTGTCTACTTCCCCTTCATATACCCGGCAACCTGAACGTAATCGCCGATTCCCTTTCTCGCCTCACACCGATGGATGGACACTTCACTCCGCTGTTTGCAACGCTCTGTTCACTACCTGTGGTCATCCAATGTTAGACTTATTCGCCACGGGGTTCAATGCCAGACTTCCCCACTTCGTCAGCCCGATTCCCGATTCTCGAGCATGGGCAACAGATGCTCTCACACTCGATTGGAATCACCTGTTCGCTTACGCATTCCCTCTCCCACGCCTGTTACCCTTGGTTCTCCGCAAAATTGCCAACTCGAACGGCCGATTCATCCTCATTGCCCCAGATTGGCCCGTGGCAGCATGGTTCCCTCTGCTCTTGAGCCTGCTCGTCGACCTTCCGATGACACTGCCTCTCACACCGAACTTGTTATCCCAAGCCAGGAAATCGATCCTTCATCCGAGCCCTCAAGCGCTTCGACTTCACGGGTGACTACTATCGTCCAGCTTCTCCGAGCAACAGGCATTTTTGAAGACGAGGCCATTCGCTTCGCCTCTCGCACCGTCAGATCTCTACCAACAAAATTTACGACAGCCATAGGAAAAGCTGGTTTCATTGGTGTATCAAGGAACAGATCAATCCAGTCGATCACCCTACGGCTGACCTGCTCCGATTCCTAACTTTGCGCTTCAAGAACAGTTTGCAAGGATCTACAATCCTTGTTTATCGATCGGCCCTAAATGCAGTTTTTAAGGCCGCAGGCAAACATAACCTTATTACCGATTACCGGATTTCTTCCCTTATTCACTCTTTCCACCTTGATAGACCACAACTTCGACGACAGTTTCCCGACTGGGACCTCTCTATCGTCCTCTCCGCATTACTCGCTCCCCCCTATGAACCCATGGGGACCTGCCAGCTTAGCCATCTTATCAGGAAAACTGTGTTCCTTGTTGCTTTGGCCACATGCTTGCGTTGCGGAGAACTCCCAAGCTTTGTCCGCAACAGCCTCTGATTGCTTTTTCCTGGACAACTACTCCGGCGTTACCCTTGCTCCACATGCTTCATTTCGGGCAAAAACGCAGAAACCTAGCGAACAAACGCGACCTTTCATCATCCCTTCTTTATCCAACATTCTGGGTGATGAACAGGAAAGAGCACTTTGTCCGGAGCGAGCTGTCCGTTTTTATCTCAAAGCATCCAAACCAATCCGTAGGGACCGAACTCAACTGTTTATACCCTTCAACCTTAGAACTGGCACTACCTCCACTAAAATGATTGCAACGTGGCTCAAAACTGTCATCGTTCAAGCCTACGATGCTCTCGATATCAACTGTGCAACTGAAGGTATTTTTGTCACTACGCATGAACTTCGTGCTATCTCAGCTTCATGGGCACACTACAGCAACATTCCGATCTCTGACATCATGCAAGCAGCATCTTGGCACAGTCCCACTGTTTTCACTTCCCAATACCTTCGGGATATTTCATATCATGCAGACAGACCCTTTGTAGCCGCCCAACGCGTTCTCTGATGCAACTTCAACTTTTCACACTAACGTTTCTGTGTAGGGAACCGGTCGCTACCTGAGGGTGCTTAGTCATATGGCGCCCACCGCCGTGACAAAGTCTGAGGAATGCTTTAAAAAAGGTAATCTATATTTTCATGGCAACTAGAAACTCCAAAATACCAGTATTACCTGGTTGATTTTGGTTTCTATTGCCTGATGAAAATGTGCATTACCTTGCTTCCCACCCTCCTCCCCTCATGTTGCCATCTAGGCACTGTGAGGTCCGAAAAGGTGAGCAATTGCGCTCCGCTTCGGTTTATATATGAGGAGGCTGCGCAGTAGGATGCGCAGTAGGTAGCACACGGAAGGATATCTTCGATTTAATTTCTCTAGATAAAACAGCATTAGGAGAAGAGAATGCTTTGAAAAAGGTAATTATATTTTCATCAGTCAATAGAAACCAAAACCAACCAGGTAATACTGGTATTTTGGAGTTTATCTACACTGTAGGGTGTGCTTTTTGCATCTATTTACCGCAAATTACATCTTTAAACTGCTTCAGTAGCCGTTCTAAAGATAAATGGATGTAAGATAAATGGATGTAACTAGGCTTAGATGAAAGGTGGAGACGTATCTTTTCCAATTTGGGTAAATAGAACGGTTTATCGTAATTAGGAGGTAAGCTACGTCAACTGTTTATCTATGATGCTGCTCCATGCTTTCTTCTGCACTTCATCGTAGGTTACATCTTTAAAATGATGTGGTGTCAGTTTTAATTATGATAATCGGATGTACTTATGATTATATGAAAGATGGCAAAATGTATATTTCAACACGGGTAATAAAAACGGTTTATCCTAATTAGGAGATAAGCTACAAGTTTTTATCTGTGTTGTAGCTCCATGCTTACTTCAATACTCTTGAGTCACACCTTAACATGATCCGGTGGCAGTTATTATTATGATTAATGAATGTATTTTAATTAAGCTTGTTGGAAAAGATATATCTCTACTTTCATCTAAGTCTAATTATATCCATTTATCTTAATTATACTGGCTTGTGCAGCAGTTTAAAGATGTAACTTGTGATAAATAGACGCAAAAAGCATAGTGCTACCACGTAGATAAACTGCCGCAGCTTAGTTCTTAATTATAGTAAATCGTTTTAATTACCCTCGTTCCAAAATACACTTCTCCATCTTTCATCTACGCCTAATTACATCCATTTGTCTTAGAACAGCTAGAAGAGCAGTTTAACGATGTAACGTGCGGTAAATAGACACAAAATCCACATCACTACAACATAGATAACTTGCCGTAGTTTAGCTCCTAATTACAATACATGGTTTTAACTACCCACGTTGAAAAATAAACTTCTTCACCTGATATCTAAGCCCAAATACATCCATTTATCTTAATTAGAACTTTTACCACGTCACTTTAAAGGTTTAACTTACGGTGAATTGAAGAAAACTACAGTGCTACAGCATAGAGAAGCAGCCGCAGCTTAACTCGTAATTACGAACACACTACACTACGGATTAGACCTGGTTTTTGCTAGTTACTATAGTAATTGCAAACGAACTCACGTTTTTGAGCACTAATGCAAATTTGCTTTACCTTACAAGCACATTTTAAAATTATGAAAAACGCTTAAATTTTGCCACCATTTTGGCCGCCATCTTGGATACCTTGTAGTGTGGAGTCGTGGCACCTTTTTAGAGCATTTTTTTGAATTTGGCATACCGTAAAACCTAGCAATTGACACTAAACTTACATACATTAGTATAATTTCGCATCTTTGTATAGCATGATGCCCATTTTAAAAGCAAAATGGTGGCCATGTTAGTTTTGGGACAGGTTTCAGGTGGGCACCCCTTCCTAAAAGATTCTCATGGGTGTGGACATGAAGTACACCAAAGATATCCTCGCAAAGTGCAGTTTTCTTGAAAAATTTGCTACTTACACGCAAGACTATGTTGCGGGAATGCTTCTAGGAACAAGTGTGTATCTAGCAGCGACAATTGTTAACCCTACGGTGTCCATTGGCAGGTGGACCGATGATTAGCACAACCATCACGACCATCTCGGGTTCGATCCTGACCTCAGCCATCCCTGACATTTTCGGGACGAGAAGGGCCCTATGGTACCTCGTGCTCATGTCGATTTTGGCAAGTAGAAGATGCTGCATTTTCCACTCGGATTTTTCCAGCTGAATTGTCCGTCTCGTCATCTGCTGATCATCTTCATCTGGAGATGAGGGCCCTGCAGGCGTCGGAGAGTGGCCTGCACTTAGAAGGGGTAGCCAATAGCGTTGTATAATATAATGTTGCTGTAGTTCCTTTTCAGCAGTAATTGTTTGATCCTTCCATGTTTTGTATTTGTGTTGTAGGAATACGTCAGAATGCAAGGGGGATACATTGACGGAGAGACTAAAGAATACGTCAAGTGGAAAGCACGCTTTCGAACCGCCATAAATAAGGACCCGTGCATTCGAGAACTAAAATCATTCCATGAAAAAAGGAGGAAGCTTTACCAATTAATAGATGGGCCAGCAGGTTAGTCCATGTAAATAATGAAGTTTATTACTTGTGCACTCGTTCCATACTCGTGTTACATCTCCTCACTGTACGTGTAAATAACTACAAACGCAAATCCATTGCCCTTGTCTTTTGGATTTCAATCTGAGACTGCCTGAGCGGTAATTGAATTTCGCTTTAGGTCGAAGCCGTATCGCTAAGCCATGTTGACACAGCCATTATCTGTGTTAGCAAGAATGTATAGGGTTGGGGAGGAGAATTTGACCCCTTCTGAAATGTCTTAGATTCATTCCTATTAGTTCCGTCTAAGTTTATAGAGGTCACCATGAGTTTTATGTGGGTATTTCTAATCAGTTTTCAGCCTAAAATTAAACTAAACTAAACGAAACTAGCTTGTATTTAATTATTATTGGTGTAGCGAGCGAGCGGAGTGTAGCCTACAACGAACACCAAATTGCAAAATGTTGGTTAGTTGGTTGGTTGCACATTTTTAGTCTGGGTGGAGCCCAAACAAAAGATCGGATTGGAATGAAATTTGGTACAACGCTTGATACCCTAATTATTATTGCTGAGCCAAAATTTGCTGTAAATCAAACAATTATTACGGGAGAAATTACACATTTTCGAATTTATTTCTCACTCACCATTGTAAATTTGGAGTTGTGAATAGTTAAGGAATTCTGACGAAGCGTACACCATGCTGGCGGTAGTCAAGCGAACTTTAAAAAACACGGTAAATTAAAATTTGGTAGCTTCTTTCTAGCTGATAACCTTTTTTGACGTAACTCAATGAAATAATAACATTTGGTTGTCGCATTTTAACCACTAGTGAAACATCGCAACTATAAAAGTCAAAAGAATTCTGTTATTGACAACCTTAGCATCATTTGTAAAAAACAGAATGCTTGGAGGGATTATCTTCAGCATGGCAACGAAACTAGCATTTACACTAGCGATGGTTATCTCGAATATGAAACCTAAGTCATCGTATCACGACGAAGTGACACATATAAAACGAAACTACACATGAGACGATGTATTTGCAACACAGCACGAAACAACATGCCTGCATCTTATAGTTTAAAGATTCCTCGTTACCACAGCAACGTGTATAGTCTCGATGCCGTGGCGCATTAATCAATAAGCGTAATCTCAAATGCAGCTGCTACTTACGAAATAAAAATTACAGCTAAAAATTAGGCCTAAAGGCTAAAGTAGGCCTAAGAGTTAACACTTTTTCACCTACAATATTTTGATCGTTACTGATAGATTATAATTTGGTTTTCATATCGCTATCGCTGCGTGATACAGGTGTGCGCCTCAATATTTTCGTTGGCGGCGTTGTCAAATATTAGACTACCGGCAGCGTTGCCAACCTGCTGAATCTTGTGAGTACTGTTAAAAACTATCGC
>JAHWFP010213615.1:0-12370 GCA_023313725.1 Lithobius niger
CTTTTAACTTCCCAACCGATCCATTCTCGCATCAGTCGCCATTTTTGGATGTCTCTTAGGCCTTTCTTTAGAACATTCCCTCTTAACCCTAGTCCCAACTTAAACTCAAACCCATGTCTTATTCAATGCTTACATGATCCCGTTCAGCGTAAAAAAAAAACTTGTACCGGTATTTAATTAATTACCATTTCAATGTAAATTCAGTACTTTGGGCTTTTAGTCAAAACCAAACCCTGCTAAACGTCCATTCCTCTTGCACGGCAAGGGGTAAAAGTCTAACTGGAAAATCGCATAGTTGGAAGAACGTATACAGTATTAATAAACAAAAACGGAACGGTAAATGTTTAGAGTAAGGGTCTAAAAGTCAAAACCTAGAAGGAACACGGACAAGCTTTGACAGTAAGGGTCTAGGTATAAAATTTTGTAAGAGGCTGGTAAGCATTAGACCCTTACTACCCGGTGGTTAGCTTAGGTCTACTCTATTCGCACAGAATGTGTATGAACGGTTGTATCAGGTTTCTTTGTTCTTAGAATATTGTTATAGAACTTTAAGAACACAATTTTCTTGTGAAGTTTGGCATTTTGTCTTTTGATGCTTTAGAATTTTTTATTATATTTCGTAGATTTACGGTGTTGGATAACCAGTAATGCTCTCTGCTGAGAATACCCTACCATGTTACTAAATGGATAAATAGTTTTCAACATAAAACAAAGCAGCAAACGTATACCAACCACTGGATCATCACATGGGTCTTTGTAGGAAGATTTCCAGTTTTTCGTCAAAATGTATTTATTTCTGACCACCGGGTAGTAAGGGTCTAATGCTTACCAGCCTCTTACAAAATTTTATACCTAGACCCTTACTGTCAAAGCTTGTCCGTGTTCCTTCTAGGTTTTGACTTTTAGACCCTTACTCTAAACATTTAACGTTCCGTTTTTGTTTATTAATTCGTGTTACTTTTAGAATTGCAGCTAAACTGTAAAACAGTGCAGTTGACGGTCCAAATTGAAAGTTTAACACAGAAACCCTAGGCTGACTCTTACTAACACTGTTAATAATTGAAACAAATCCTTTAATCTTCAGTCTTGCAGCTGGCGTTTGCAAATTGGCATTGTTGCATAATAACAATGTTTAAAACAATGTAAAACAATCAATCTGGTCGTTTAAAGCTCCATAACCCCTGAACCACTTGACCAATTAGAAAATGCCTTATGGAAAGGGCACATCTACAGAGCAATACCTGTAAAATGAGCTAAGAACCAGATTCATAGGACAAATGGTTTGACCTGTAGAGAGGACAGACGAAAGTATCCCCAGAACAACAACAACATCATCATCATCAAGAAGAAGCAGAACAAGAAGTTGTCTATTTGGCCCCTCTCTGTATCTCAGGTTTGGCTGGACCGAATTTCACAATTTTTGGACTGTAGAGAGGCCTTGACTAGTCGAGGCTGGATTCCAAATTTGGTTTTAAAATGTTGACTTTTGACGGCGTTATAAGCTCTCAAAGTTAAGAGTTTAACACAGAGACCCTAGGCTGACCCTTACTAACACTGGCTATCGCCAGTGTTAATAACGAAAAATCGTCTAACACGAAAGTCATATAATGAAAAATCGCCTAACAGGAAATTCGTGTAATGGAAAATCGTCTAACGTCCTTGCCTCATTCGAAATAAATATATATAAATTGCTGTAAATAATATTAAGAAACATTGGAAATTAGCCAACAGTGAAACTTATACACTAGAAATAACGTAGTTCAGTAAGCCACCTTTTTGCACTTACGTTTCGTCGGAGTGGCATGACCGGATTCGAACCGGCTGCCCAGTTCGCCCCAGATCACTTGCATAGCGCCTTCCGCGCTCGCTGCGGTTATACATATAACATGAGAATACGCAGGTATGTTACTGTCCAGGTAGACGTTTATCCATTACACGATTATCCATTATACGACATTCCGATTAGATGCTTTTCCAGATTTTTTGTTTATGCAGATATTAGACAATTATCCCATTAGATGTTTTTCAGTTAGACTTTCGTCCGACGGTGCCCCCCCCCCCCACCACCACCACCTCCCTTTATCACCCGAACTCGCAATTCAGCAGGCGACCATGAATCTGAACCAGTTTTGGTTTGACTTTATTCCACCATAGGTTTATAGAAGATTTGAGCATTAGGTGTGGATAAAAATCTCATCCCCATTTCAGCTACCGACATTCTAAATCTCCCATTTCCCCTTTTATCCCCTTCAGTCTCCACAAGGTAAACCCTGAAGCAAAGTTCTCAATGGTAGTGGGGGGGGGGGTTGAACCCGAGGATTAGATCCGGTATACCTCCGATTATCGCAAAGAAATATGCAACATAATGTCAAGAATGGGCCAAAGCAGATCCCATAGCTGCTGAAGGAGCCTGGTATTCTCTCAGACTACCCTAGTGTTCTCAGAGTGCAGATCTTTGTCAGAGTCCCCTTATTTCCAGCATCGATCAAATTAACTCTGTTACCGTTCAGCCAATGACTAACGTCTGCTCCATTGTTTTTCTTCATTTGGTTATGTACATTCTCGTAAAGCAATTGTTACGTGATAAATACAACAATAACAAATCTTGTTGTTGGGACGTTGTTTCTGTCCAGACTAGCGACCAGAAGCGTGCATAGACATCCGAGAGGGCAGGGGCAACTTTCAGTAAAAGGGCATTATGAGGCTTTATTTTTCTGGGGACCTTTTTTTTTATTGTCACTCACTTTTTTCCCATTTTTTTGCCCCTTTCTTGGGCCTCCTGGATTTCTTTTTGCCCTTTTTAGGGCTCTAGGCCCTGCGATTAGCATTTTTCAGTACAGAAAAGCAAAATAGGGTATATTTTTTTCCTTCAAAAAGGGCCAAAAAGGGCATTTTCTCCCAAAATGGCTTTTTCTCCCCCACTGTGCACGCCACTCTAATCACGCCACTCTAGCGACCATTCTAATCAAGCGATTATCGCTAATTTTTTTATTTTAATTGTAATTTTAAGGATGACATGTATTCTACAGCTGTGGTGCCAACAGTATTTTTTTTCGTAAAAAACAACAGTGATGAAGTTATGGCCAAAAAAAAAACGACAATTTCGGTGCAGGCTGATCATTGCTACGTGCAAACCATGTTTGGTCGCGCTGAGTAAGCTATTGTCGGCGTACGGCTTCGGGCCTTTTCTGTTTTTTTCGTAAATCCGTTAACCGTCATGCAATTGTTGACTTTGTAGATGAGCAACACGAAATAATCCATGTTTCAGACAAGAGCTTATGCTTCGAAACCATGAAACGATTAACTGAACAGAAAAAGGCTTTGCCGTTTAGAAAAAAAAGCATTAGGGCGCGTTTACGCAGCGACTCGCCTTTGTATTCTCGCAGCTAGAACTCAATCGCGATGGCAAAGATGACATTGCCATGGTAACAACGCTAAATGGATTAGCTAAATCCGACATCGTTTGAGTAAATACTTGCAGTCTTATAATCCGTGCCAATAATATAAAGAATTCCTCATGACGAAACAATTTTCCCAAACGCTTTGCTTTGTTTTTTGCTGTTTTCGTTGCGAGGCGGCTGATATAAAACCGTCGCCATGTTGGAATTTGAGGTGATTTCTAGCTTCCAGCTGCGAGAATGTAAAAGCGAGTGGTTGCGTAAACGTGCCCTTAGAGCTCGTAGCCGCAAAACGGAACTCGCATCTATGAAGTTACTCATATAAAACCGGATTGAGTTAACTCGAACGAAACGGACTGTAATTTGAACTCTAATTCCAGGGAAAAGGGATTGTTTTTACTCAAAGATAATGTCAGAAAATATTCGGAATTTGTGTTTGAAATGTGTTTGTGTTCGTGTTTGTCGGTTTCTGGTTTAGTTTTATTTTGTGTGACTGATGATGTGTTCATTTTATGTGTGTAATTTTAAATTTTGTACGCGTTTTTGTTTTATAAGAGTTTGTAAAAAGTTTTTGTCCATTTGTCCGATGTGTATACGTCTGAGTTGCCTATTTGTCCAGTGTCTAAAAATTGACTTTAAGTTTTAGATATTGTTCATGTAAATTTTTCATTTTGTGTGTGTATTTCTAATGTGCAAAAAATCCAACAGTTTTGTTTGTTTTATCAGTGGTGTGCATGTGCATGGAGTTGGTATATCATAATCCTTGTTCCCTGGAATTGGAATTCAAATTATAGTTCCTTTCGTTCCAGTGAATTCTAGTCCGATTTTTATTTATGTACTTCACAACTGTGAATTGCATAGGTTCACGAGCTCTGATGTTTTTTTCTAAATATCGGAAAATAAATATCGGCTTCAACATGTTTCAAGTATAGAATGTATGTACATTAAGACAATCTGATTTTAACATATCAAAATGCAGCAGAATGTCATATGTACAGTACTACATTGTCATTTATATGAAATTTGAATGTTTAATGCAGTATCATGAACGCGTCTATGGCCAGACAATAAATAACCTATGGTTGAAAACAAAATTACATAAATAATAAACCTCTGCTGTAATATACAGTACTGTATAAGCTTTATTGCAAATTGTAGTAAGCTTACGAAAATACTACTATGACAGTTATTGTACTGGAAAATGAAAATCCATAATTATATTTTGCAGTTACAGCTGTAATTACCAGTGAAGGTTAAGCCAGCCATCGCACATCTACAGCTGATGCAGCCTCGGTTAGACTTGCAGGCACAATTGATAAATCCGCTATAAAAGCCTCAGAACCTAAGGTTGGGCCATCCAATTCGGTTCATATCAATCCAAAATTGTCCTCCCCGTGTGTGAGTGGCCATGTCCACAGCACTATCTTACTTTTGGCAGAGAAAGGACAATCATGAGTCATTACTTGTATCTGTCCTGTATTCAGCTACACCGTAATCAATTTTAGCACATCCATTCCATGCTTGATCATTGCGGATATCTGCTTCCTCGTAGAAAAATTGAAAGGAGGGCAGTGATAACTGCTGCAGTTGTTAATTGCTGCTGAAGTGAACTATGGTAAGCAGCCCACGAAATGACTTCATCATTCTTAAGTTCATTACCATCTAGAAATTTCATTCCGTTTTGCGGTCATCACTCTAATTTGGCCTTGTAACTCTTCAAGTTGTCCTTGATGTTGATAATGTTGATGACAGGCACAGACCTTGGGAAAATGTTTAGAGCCAAAGCAGGAACCGATGCATAAGATTGTAAGAGGTAGGGTTTTTGGAATCCATACCTCATGAAATAATACCATGGACTCCGTACTACTGTCAGAATTAGTTAAGGTAGGAAACTGGAAGATGCTAATACCAGTTGCTTGAAAAGGATATTGAACAATTGTTGAAGAGGGGTTGTGATCAATTACTGCTACAACATACAAGCCTTTTCTTAGGTGGGAGGGACACGCCCACTACATCGTCTCGCTGAAAGATGTGACACATTGAGCCAGTCTTCCAGCTGAATAACACGATCAAATTCAGAATCCTTGAATTAGTTGATGAATGGCTTGAATATGAAGACCAGTGTAAACTGGAAACAGTGGTTCTGGTTACAGGTATGTCTGGGCAAGGAGAAATGTATCCTCACTTATAATGTTTATGTAATTTTAGACATAAGCAGAGCTTCTGATGCAAAATGCCGAACCAGGAAGGCATTTCTTTAGTGTCTTGATGCTTTACATTAGCTCCATTGAGTACCATGGATATCAGAAGCCGAAGACTGCTGGGAACTGAAGTTCCGCATGAAGATAAACGAATCTCCTTGAAATATATCCTCACTGATAAAGTTTATGCCACTTTAAACATAAGCAGAACGTCGGATGCAAAATGCCGAACCAGAAAGGCATTTCTTTAGTGTCTTGGTGCTTTACGTTAGCTCCATTGAGTATCAGGATATCAGAAGCAGAAGACTGCTGGGAAATGTAGTTGCACAAGAAGATAAAAGATTCTCCTTGAAATATGCCCTCACTGATAAAGTTTATGATGCCACTTTAGACATAAGCAGAGCTTCTGATGCAAAATGCCGAACCAGGAAGGCATTTCTTTAGTGTCTTGATGTGTTACGTTAGCTCCATTGAGTACCATGGATATCAGAAGCTGAAGACTGCTGGGAACTGAAGTTGCGCATGAAGATAAACTAATCTCCTTGAAGTATATCCTCACTGATAAAGTGTATGCCACTTTAAACATAAGCACAACGTCGGATGCAAAATGCCGAACCCGAAAGGCATTTCTTTAGTGTCTTGGTGCTTTACGTTAGCTCCATTGCATATCAGGATATCAGAAGCAGAAGACTGCTGGGAAATGAAGTTGTACAAGAAGATAAAAGATTCTCCTTGAAATATATCCTCACTGATAAAGTTTATGATGCCACTTAGACATAAGCAGAGCTTCTGATGCAAAATGCCGAACCAGGAAGGCATTTTTTTAGTCTCTTGATGCTTTACGTTAGCTCCATTGAGTATCATGGATATCAGAAGCAGAAGATTGCTAGCAGCTGAAGAAGCAGAAGATAAGCTATTCTCCTTGATTCATTTCCTTATGGATAATGTTAGCCACTTTAGACATAAGCAGAGCTTCCGATGCAAAATCCCGACCTAGTAAGGCATCCAAAGCGGTTACTCTATACCTTCAGGAAAAACGAAGACTACATTCTTACCATGAGATTCTTCTTGAATTCCACTTTCTTAGTCTGTTTTTAGTTTCTGTTTATTGACGGATATGTTTAACCCAAAGTCTCTCGAGCATTCCCAATATAGTCGACAGAGTTCTATGAACCTTAAAATATAGGCTACATGTTTTATTTTGAAGGTTATATGAAGGCACATGTTCGACGTTTCATCTCCTCTGAGGTATCAGGATAGCTAACTTTGCACCATCCTATGTCCTAGGTTTTTATTGTTTGAGACATTTTAAATGATCGTTACCTCTATGGCATTTAAATCATCACCAGTAACTTTGGCTTGTATGTGTGTCACCCAAATCAGCTGGTATTTATCTTAGTGATTTGTCAGTCACCATAGTTGAAAATTCATAGAGCTTTGTTGCATCCTCTTTTTTTTTGCAAAACAAGCCTATAGATCCATATTTCGTTTGAGGGCACTGGTTTTATCTTCATCGATCCATTTTCCTTTAATGGGTGCTCTAGTCGACTTTGTGTTGTTGAACTTTCAATGACAGGAGTTATGCCAAGAAGCTTTATTATTTCACATAAAGGTTTCTGCTGTTTCTGCATCATTTACAAAGCCCACGTTTACTGGGAAGGCACTGAGATGACGCAACCTATCAACGTTTTGTAAAAATGTTTGGCAAACAGCTAAAGGACAAGACTGATCAGTCTGGGGACATTGTAACTTTTGCACTGCTATCTTCTGCATGGAAGGTGATGCAGCGTGACCATTCCATGTTGCATTAGTACTACGGTTCAGAACTTATATTCACCCTCAAAAAATGAGAGTTAATGAAGGCACATTCCTACCATAAAATGATGAATGTTGGTTTCGCTTAACGGGTAAATTTTCGTGTATATTCATTACCAATTCTGCGTACCTGAAATGAATTAGTTAATGGGATTTATTGTACAACGCCTCACGAAATGGTTGCGTGTAAAAGAACAGGCAACATATCAAACGATGTATGGGATTATAATTAGGATGCACACATGCACAGCATATGCTCGCAGTATAGCTGAGGAGTTTCTACCCCAGAGTCCTTAGGCAGGCCTATAGGGTCTGCTGATTCTTAACCAGCTGTTTCTTGGTTACCTATTGTCAAGGATTTTATCCATTCATGTTATGTATTCAAGTGTTGATAAATATGTAGTCATCTTGATGCTCATGTTATACCTGTTACGTATCAGTGGCATCCTGCTTATCCTCTTGGTAGGCAATGCAGCGAGGCATTGGTGAGAGAGGAGATGTAGGAGATGGGAAGTCCTGTGTGGTTCTGCTTTCCTTAGGAGTGACAATTCGCTACCTATCAGGTTTCATCACGAAGTAAGGGTCTTTTTATACTAACCATACCCCACAATACCTAAAAACAAGAATCGCGTACAGGAGTGGGGCAGGGAGGCATTGTCCCTGCCCTTTTCACAAAATGCCCTTTTTGTAAAAAAAAAATATTAGCCATTTCGTGCCGACTAAAGCCATTAAAGGGCCTAAAAACGGCCTAAAAAAAGGCTAAGAAAGGGGAAGAAAAGGGTAAACACATCTTAAAAAAAAGGCCTCAGAAAAAAACTTTCGGTGCCCTTTTACTAAACACGTTGCCCCTGCACTCTCTGGGGGAGGGGTGGGGAGGTCTGTGCACGCTATTGCTAAAAACATTAAGATAAGGTAAAATCGCTCGGGGTGGCATTAATCTATACCTCCCGCCAGCCTTTGCGATGCTAAAGAGACCCTGGGTCCTTTTCCAGAACATACTCTACCTGTCTAATGTTTTTATCATAAAAATGTTCCGTGCTAATTTTTTTTTAATTTTTATTTTTTTTAGCTTCGTTCACCTCAAGCAACATTGCCTATACCAAACATTCCATTAACCGCTTTTCCAGCCAGGACGCACTCGGACAATCAGAAACCCGTTATGGTGTCAGTATTTTTTAATATTTTCTTTTGAATCGATTAAGGATGGGGATGGAGAAGATTGGGTGGGATGGTGAAGAAGGTGAAATCAAGGGGAAAAAAAACTGCGGAATCCCACTTGCAGTCTGCCCCCTTCTCCGTTTTAATAATGTTTTCCTTTTTTTTTTTTGTTGCCAAATAAAAATTGTCAATAATCAATAAACATCATCATCATCCGTTGTGGGTTGGTTGCTTCGTAAAATTATTATTTTCTTTCCGGATAAACAAGCTGGAGTGGAGACGTTGCAAGCTTAAAAAAAATAATAATAATATAAAAAAAAAATAATAATAAATAAAGGCATAAATCATCGTCACGATTATAAAATCGTTGGGTTGGTTCATTTGCTCCATTTCCTTGACCCGCCGTGGCTTTCATGGCTTTTCTGACCGAAGCCGCGCCCCCCCCCCCCCCCCCCGATTCTTGGTTGTTGGTACATGTTTCGTGTTAGGAGACGATATTGGGGCGCCAGTCGTCGCAGGATTGAACGACCAACGTAGGATAGAGAGACAGGCGCAATGCTTGCTCCTTTAATGTTCGAGTCCCAGACAGAATCGATCCAGACCGACGGCCCGGCCTCTTTACCCTACACCCCCCCTCCCCCCAAATCCCCCCCAGACCTCCATCCTCTCGTCACCCCCTACGCTGTCACCCGCTACCAGTTCTCTCTTGATCTGGGACCGTAATGCACCACGCTCTCAACTCATCTGCACTCTACCGCATTCTACAATGCGTGTAGGAGTTGAAGTGAAGATCCCTTCGTTATCTCCGACTCTTTCGGGGGTTGGGAGGGGATGGGGGACGGTGGGAGGGGGATGGGGAGAGGGCAAGACCGTAGAAATACGTACTACTACCGCCAGTGGGAGCTAGCTACGCAGCGAAACATCGATTGAATTATTGAACAAACCAAACGAAGCGACTGAATTGAACACGTCATTTCTAGCTCATTTCTGTTGCTGGCGGTTTTGGCGTTGACTTCAAAGCGGTTTTTTTTTATTTCTTTATTCATTGTTAAAAAAGATGGCAAGAATAGTTTGCTCGCTTAACTCCGAGTTTCTGACACAAGCCGGGTTTTTACCCAGTAGCACAAGCAGCAGCCCTTCATCTCCATCGGAGACGTCATGCGTCTACGGCGCATTAGCGTGCGGTCGTAGGCTAATATCCATGTCGTAGAAGTCAAATATCAGAACAATACTGCACTTTGTTATGCAAGCAAGCCGCTTTACAGGAATATGTAGTAGACCCAATGGACCACTTTTAGAAGAGGACTCAAAAAAAACTTTCCCTAGGATTCAAAATGGCGGCAGATTTTTCAAAATGGCTGCCAAATTTCCATTTTACACTATATGTTGGCTAAATACAAAATATGTCAGTTCCGACTAATGTTTTGTGCGGAAAGCGATGGTGACTTAAAAACAAAATGTCCAATTGAAAATGGCCCTTATTTTGTGATTATTATTCAAAATGACGGACGATTGCCTTCATACATAAGTAAAACTTACAACTAATTTTTAGTGCTGAAAACGATGACGATGGTTTTACCTAACGGCACCCGATTTTCAAGTTTTAAATTCAAGGTTGCTTTATGACTATGTGACCCTCCATTACACACTATAACCTGGCACGTCTGAAAATTAGTGGAGTACTAGATTGAACTGGAGGTAGCACATTTTGCTACAGAACCACTTTTGTGGTCCGCCGTATAGTCTTTGAATAAGCAAGCCAAAAAAAACAGATGTTTTGCTTATAATTGCTGAACCATTCACCTGACTGAAAAGAAACCAGTTACGTATTGTTCAGAATAGAATTACCTTCAAAAACGGTCTTGCGCATATCTTCCATAAAATGAACTGTTCTATTTCATATTCGTTGTTTACTTCCTCCTACGTCACTTCTAGCATATACGTTTGTTATAATTCCTGATTAGAGCGAAGTGAGTGGAGCTCCTACAATGAGCCTCCAATGCAGGGAAAGGGATCACATCACGTGAAACTACTTGCCGGATGAATACGAAACTTGGCACAGAATTAGAGGACTACCTGTGGGGGTTCTTAAAAAACAGGTCAGAAATCCGTTGTGATGGTGAAGGAGGAATAATGACCAGCATTTTTCCTTGGTATAGCCAGTGCGAATCTCGTTACTCCATTGTAAACCATGTGAGGATGCGCTGAGGGAGTGAGCAAAGCAAACAAACGGCAACCTCACTGAGATGGAAGTGAATTAGGTGGCTGAGTTTTGACGGCAGAGAAGCGATGATGAAGTTGGAATTTGGCCGGTGGATGGGGAAAACCGTGGAGATGGTGTGAAAGCGACTACAATGCAATGAAAGAAATCTTCATAAGGCGACAAACATTCGCACGACGAAAAGTTGCACGCAGATTGAGTGAGCGAAGTGAACGAAAATCAGCATTTGCTAGCTTCACTGCGAAAGAAGTGGTCAGGGGAGAAATGGGGTGGCCGAGTTTGGAGGATAGGGTTAGGGAAGCGATGACGAAGTTGGAAGTTGAGGAGAGGATGAGGGAACTGCGGAGATGGTGTGAAACCAAGGAGGTGGTGCGGAAACAAGGAGGTGCGGAACCAAGTGGGTGGTCCATGGCAGGAGGTTGGCGGCGATTCAAAGTATGTCCGGTGCATGGTGGGCCTTGAGAAGGTGAGGGAATGGAAAAATTTGATTAAGGAAGTGGAGACTGAACTGTGGAGGAACGAAATGTAGTAGGAAGAGGATGGAGTGGATCGGGAAGTGTCACAGGGGGATTGGGACAGTGTGCATTTGTTCAGGGCCAGAGCAGGTGCATTGGAAGTGTATCGCTGCTTCACTCCCATATGTCAGCCAAGTAGTTGAAGGCACCCTATTTTTTTTTTGGAATGATGCAGTGGCAGATCTAATGAAAATAAATGGATGTATGTAAACTTAGATGAAAGATGGTGAGATATATTTTGACAAGAGTAATAAAAACAATTTATCGTAAATGAGAGGCTAGGCTACTTTGTCACCTTGTTTTCAGTGTCTATTCACCACAAGTTACGTCATTAAACTGCAGCAGTGGCAGTTCTAATTAACTTAACTGAATTTTAATTAATCTTAGAAGAAAGGTGGTGATGTACATTTCCTACATTTCCAACAAGAATAACAAAAACGGTTTATCGTAATCAGTAGCTAAACTACGACTGTTTATGCTGTAGCACCATGCTTTCTGCATCCATTCACCACAAGTTATATCTTTAAACTGCTGCAATGGCAGTTCTGATTAAGATAAATGAATGTATTTTGCAATCGTTAGAAAATCTTTATCTCCAACTTTTATCTAAGACTAAATAAAGCCTAACTAATACTGCAGTAGCTTAAACTTGTGGTGAATAGATGCGGGAAGCATGGACCAAAGAGAACAGCCTTAGCTTTGCTCCTGATTATGATAAATCGTTTTTACTGATGTAGTTCGAAAATATACATCACCACTTTTCATCTAAGCTTCATTGAGTCCATTTACCTAAATTAGAACTGCCACTGCTGTCGCTTAAAGATTTAACTTTAATTTTTTGGAAATGGCATTTTATTCAACTATTTATTCATCACATTAACAATTATTAAGAGCTTGTTTGGTTAAGTCGTGGCAGGTGAAGCTATGTATAAAATCTTGCATTGAAACATCAAATATTGAACCCAACCAAATGTCTTATTAATTATTGAGTTTCGTACATTGAACCATCCCCACACTTTAGTATTATCACGTTAGGGTTGCCCACTCCCCCAAACCTCTACA
>JAHWFP010213616.1:11608-50658 GCA_023313725.1 Lithobius niger
GTGTCTGTGCCAAGTGGTTTGCTTCTAGAATAAAATGCAAAGTTCACTCCCTTAACCCCCGGACTAAAAGGGGCCGCCAGTTCCGAATGGTTCGGCCCTTCAAAGGAGTGATATCAACACACCAAAACGTTCGCCAAGTTAATCGCACCTCTTAATAGTTCGAAGGTTAAATGAAAACTAGAACATTGCTACTTTTGGTAGCAATGTTCAAGTTTTCATTTAACGTCCAAAGTATTATTCGGTGCGATTAAGTTGGCGAATGTTTTGGTGTGTTGATATGACTCCTTTGAAGGGCCGAACCATTCGGAACATGGCGAGCCCTTTTACCAGTTTTGGTTTTTGACATGATATCAGTCCTTTTTTTTAAATTGTGTATTAGACTCAACTCCACTACTGTGCAGATGACTGTGTAATAAAGTGGCACGTCAACAAGAAATTGGTTTTTCACAATTTGATACTACCTTTTACCTAGAGGCCGAACCATTCTCAACTTGGTCAGTTCTTTGTAGGTTTTAGTCTTCTGTACAGCCGTACCGGCTGAGAAGACTATTGCAACGACTTTGTCCGTCCGTCCGTCGCTTTTTTCAACTTCGCAACGGTACAGAAATTGACGACCACTGTTTACAACGTTCGATTCAGTGTCAAAAGTTAGTTAAATAACATGGCAAATTAAAACATCATTGCCTCCTTATAGCTAATAGACTTCTTCGCCGTAACTAAATTAAAAAATAACATTTTCATAGTCGAATTGAAATCCTAAAGATTTGTGTTAACGCAGCCGTAAAAACAAAAACATTTTAGTTTTGTTTAAAAGAGTCTTGTCGCATTGTTGCATGAATGAATAG
Organism: Lithobius niger; assembly: GCA_023313725.1. Lineage (NCBI taxonomy): Eukaryota > Metazoa > Arthropoda > Chilopoda > Lithobiomorpha > Lithobiidae > Lithobius > Lithobius niger. The sequence goes on from JAHWFP010213616.1 coordinate 12,454, forward strand.
GCTTACGATCGAACCAAATTCTCCATTAGGCCTATCTGCTACTTATGAAACTAAAATTGCCATTAAAAAAAATTAGGCCTAAAAAATGAAAATTAGATCTAAAATCACGTTACCATGGCAACGTCAATAGTTGCTGCGAGTCGCTGCTGCAGCGTTTCTCCTGTCCCTTCCCTACTACCACTGATCTATATTAGGCTACGTTCCGCATGACGTTATAACACTGTAATTGTGTGCGCGGAGGCATGCCGTGTTGCAAAAATGAATAGGCTTACTGTATACAATCCAAATCTTCGTTAGTTGCTATTTACGAAATTAAAGTTGTAAATTAGGCCTAAACGCTGACAATTATGCCTAAAACGTAAAATAAGCTTAAAAGCTAACACATTTGTAACGGGCAATTCTGATTGTTACTGTTTTTAGATTATATAATAGAGATAGCTGTTTTAGTGTATGATAGAGGTGTGCGCCTCAACATTGGAAGTAGAGGAACTGTACAGAAGACCAACGCGACTAGATAGTCTCTTAGCCCCTTGTTTGGTTTGGTTTTAATTTTGTTGTAATTTGTTTTATTTCGTTAGTTTTGGAGTGTTGATATCATTCCTTTGAAGCGTTGAACCACTCTCAACTTTGTGGCCTCTTCACCAGTTTTTGCCTTTGTTTATTTTGCTTTGTTTTTAAAGTTGCTTTATTTTTCGTGAATTGGATGTGAATACAATTTCTTTGGCAACGTTGTTTAAACTTATCGTGCTACACTAGTGTGTGTGTAGGCATGGCGGCGCTCGTAAGGCAGCTATTAAGTGAGCTGCTTCAAAGGGGAATTATAACTAACTATAATAACTATAATTATAACGACATGTTCGTTCAGGGTTTGTACTACGACAGTTATTTGAGGTAGTTCGTGAGGAAGCAAGGAAGAGGAATATTCAGGATGTGGACTTACATTTACATGGTGTGGTGGACGACGGCAGGCAGGATTGCCTTCTTGCGACATTCGTTCGCCACTCTGCGTGTTGAGCATCCACTAGCACTTGAGATTGGTAGGAAGCTGTGGGTTGCTTTGCAAAGGGGTATTGAGATTTTTTATCCAGTGGGTGCCTGGGCATTCTGATGAGTTTGGGAATGAGGTTGCAGACGGGTTGGCAAAGGAGGGGTGCAATAGTGGTGTAAATGTGGTGCACTGCCCTGTTGTGCCTAGGGACTTGCAAACCGTGATTCGCTCTTTGTCCCAACAAGCGTGGCAAGTATTCTGGGATGGTCGGCGCTCTGGCAGGCACTTGTATGGGGTGCACCCGCTTGTCTCATCGCCGGTGTTTTTGGAGGAGGTTTCGTGGAGGGATGCACGGCTTTTTACCAGATTGCGTACGGGCCATGTTCTGCTACGCTTCCATATGTTACGGGTGGGATGGTGTGCTGACCCAGTCTGTGCTTGTGGGATAGGCGAGGAGACAGTGTCTCACTTTCTCTTCTCCTGTCCGTTATGGACCAGGTTTCGGGTGCGTGCAGTTTTCGGCCCAGATTGGTCGCTTGGCAGGCTTCTAGGGTTGGCTGCCCATAAGAAGGGGTTTCGGGACGTGGTGAGGAGTATGGTTGCCTTTTGTGACCAAACAGGTCGTTTTCGGGATGGGGGAGGCTAGTGTTGCTTGCTACAACGTGTATTTGTGGGGAGAGGGTGATGGTGGACACGTGGTGTTTTTGGTGTGGTACTGAATGGGGTGTGATGTGTGGGTGCAGCTAGGTGGAGGTTTGAGAAGCAAGCTATGGACTTTTGTTAGTAAGTTAGTTAGCTCGTAGAGTAGAGCGTAAGGGGTTAAGCCCACGTAGTGCTCTCGTATGAATAAATCAAATCAAATCAAATCAGTATACACGTTGTCATTGTCCGAACTTTGGCTGTCCAATGAGAGAATATGCCGACAATACTAACAATGGTTATAACAATATTTGCATACTTACCCGTCATCCCACTCCATCCTCGTTACACCTCCAGGCTCCAAACCATAAAAGGTACGCAGTTCGTATCGTACTGCAGCCATTCGTCCAATTTCGTAGCTGGAAGCCTTCCCGTTATCTCGGTATCGATGAATAATCACCCTATGGAAATTAACATGGGGATGAGTGGACTAGAATTAGCTAGCTAGTTACACATTTTCAACGTCATTGAGGGTCAGATTTTGCATTGAAAGCAGCTTAGCTGGCATTCTTACACGAGTTAATTTTTGTCAGGTGGGTCATTGCTCTTGATTTCAACACAATTTAAGCTTTTGTACCGCATTATTATTTTTCCCCAAGCACTTGAAATGTGCCCAACTATACTTTAAGATATAAGATACTGACACTATGGTGCCGCACTACAATGGTTTACGACCTCGACAATTGAATTGATGTGATGTTTGTTGTGATGATTGTTGCCTAACTTGGCGCGACACACTAGCGTGTGTCTAGATTTACCGGCATCTTTGAACTCCAATGTGGGCCGGCTTAACCTACGATTTTCAGCGCCATGTTGTCTGTGCTTCTGCAGTCCTTGTCAAGTGGTGCACTAACTAGCAACCCTTCTGTGACGTTACGTCGCGACCATTGTGACTGTAAGAGTTACTATCCCCTGATGAAAGTAACGCAGAAGTTGCAAGTAATGTTTGCACAAACAATGGCATCTATATACCAGGAACGATTAATCCGTACGAATAATTCAGTACGACAGTTGAAGCTTTCAAAAGTTCATGTCCGTGTTACTTATGCCATTTATTCGGGGTGTAGCTCAAACGATTGCTGCAGACTAATTCACTAGGCAACGTATAGGCATCGATCGTGGCAGTGACGCACAGGAATTCCTTTTTGACTCCTTCGACGATTCTATTTTGACTGGTTGAATAACGAAGGTCAGAAAAGGTAAAAATGATGATCGGAAAGGTCAAAGAGAAGAAATCCTGGTTGCAGCTGCTGCAGTTGAATGCAGACTTTTTTTTTATTTGCCCATTTGAACGACTGGGAAAGGTGAACTTTTGAAAGACAGTTCTTTTATTAAGTCTGCCACTCCCACGGTTGTAACGAAAAAAATTCAACTTTTGAAGGAACGTAACAGAGTCTGAACAAAAAAGAACAAGATGCATTAAAACATCTATTTGAAAACAGTTAAATAAACGGTCTTCAAAACGTTGTTTTCTTTCCGCAAAACTAGCACCATGCCAACTTACACTGAAAAGACCACGTTGAAATTCTGCACGACACCATGGACTTTAATTACTCTGAGATGTTCCATCTCCATAACAATAGTGTAACCAGAGGTCATAATTTTAAGTTAATTGTTGGAAAAGCTAAATTGGACTGTCGAAAATTTTTTTCGGACAGCGAATAGTTGCAGTATGGAACTCTCTCCCATCATTTGGTTAATGCCTGTTCTGTGTCTGTTTTCAGGAAGAATTTAAAATTGGTTGACCTATCTAGGTTTTTGAAAAGTTATTGATTTTAACTGTATTTTACCTTTTTATTGTACATACTTTTTTTTTTGTTTTAATCTATACGCATTTTATTTTTTTTTTTACAAAGAACACAATTTTGCAACACCTGGTTATGGCACGTCCATGAATCTTTTTATGATAAAAGCCATCACTTTATGTCACGTACAACTACACGACTGGGTTCCTTTAGACCCGTAAATTTTTAATAGCATCATTTTATTTTTACTGTAAATACCGCATTTTATTTTCTCAAAGTGTATGTTTCTTTTTGTTGCTGTGCAACCTTACTTTAGGCCAGGTGTCAGTAGCTGTCAAGTCCAACTATGGACCGATTCGTTTTCTTTCCGAATGAAGTTATTATTATTATATTATTATCATTATAAATTATACATATCGAAGCTTTACTCGTTTCTGAATAGTCGACGACAAACAAACCATAGATCTATACAGTATATCTCACTTAGAGGACGCAATTCGCTTTCTTTCTTATTAAGCCCATATTAGGGAAATGACGTCACCTTCGTTAATCATTGGACTTTTACGGAAACACGAAGATGCTTCTCGGCAGGTTTTGGAGTAGTTCTGCCCGTATTAGGGTATTGAAGTCACGTTCGTCAATCGTCGGACTTTCACGGAAACACGAAGATGCTTTTTGGCCAGACTACGTTTAACGTGGTGTATCAGCGGCATTAAAATGTCGTTTGGACCTAATATGAAACACCTGCGCCGAAGCAAAGGAAATTACAGGTTGGTTGACGAAATGTGATGGGGCTAGTATCACTACGCCAAATACTGCAAAGCGTTGTAAATTCAAAACATCGTAAAATCATAAACGTCGAAAATATTGTAAATATCAAAGACAACACAAGCATAGATGGCGCTATAAATATTAATACGTAAATGAAAATTGATGTCGAATCTAGTAAGAATGGTTTTGTGGAAAGAAAACCAAAATTCACTCACAGAATGCCACTCGTGCTTTTATGAAATCGATCATTTGTCCGTTGTAACACTCAACTCCTTTCCAGCAAATTTTAGGCTACCTAAGTTAATATCTCGGGAAATTAAATCTGGAAAAGAGTTTAGTGCTAAAACACACAAATTACCGATTTTATAGTAGCACTCAGAGCACTATGACTGACAATAACTGCAACAGTAATCGTCGTGGCCCAACCAGTAACATTGTGAGCACAAACAATGGGAACTCTCAAGTGTTTCAATCCGAGATATTGTGCAGTTGAAAGTGAAGTAAACAGTTAGTACCAAGGGTGGCAATTCCTGCCACTGCCCCCCCCCCCCCCATCCCCAGACAATGGCATGATCCGTCCTTTCCTCCACTTCAAACACTAATTTGTTTCTTGCCATTTTTAAAGTAAATTTCCAGGCATAATTTTGGAAGCAGTCCCTTTTCAGCTGGGGGAATGCTGGAAGCTCCCCAGTGGGGTTAGGAACTGATGCTTTTAAAAACACTACACTGCAGATTTGACCATTTTGCAAGGCGGGTATTTCGCTTATATCCAAATTTCTTTTTAATTAGTGCAACCGATAATATCACCATACTAAATTGAACAGCAACCCAACCGACGATCTGTATCACATACTGTTATCGCCATACTGTTCTCTGTGACAGTGAACAGTCCTACCTAACACGAACGTTAACAAAGCTGAACATGTTTTCCTCTCAGCTGCTCCTTCTATGTGACAGCATTGATGCCTGCACAACACTGTAGTTGTACACTTGGTCAGTTTCTGCAGCTCTTACTCCTCGTTGCTTTGATTTGACACTAGCCAGTCCACCCCCAACCCACTCACATTCGACCTGAAAGCCTGTTTAGGCCCTCTCCTCCTGTTTTCTCAATTGTGTGATTCGAGAGCACCATCGATCCCATTACGTAGACGCCACTTGTTAGTACCAGGATGAACACATGGCTTAAATGGGAGCTTGCCTCACCCTGCAGCAATAGGCCAATATCAGAGAATTATATGAAATGTACGGAAAACTTATAAAGCAATCAACAAGACAAACACCAGAAAGAAAAAACAACAACCTTGTAAACCTTGCTTATGGGGCGTAAGGAAGACTAACACCCCATAAGCAAGGCATTTTCCGAAATTTAGGCTCCTCAAGAGATCCTTTTTTATTTTTCTTCGGTACAGGGAAACAGTTGGATCATAAGTGACTTTTCTCTGAACTTCTCTGAGCACTACAAAAATTTCCTGATCTCCCCTTTCAAGAGGATCCTAAAAAAAAATAACCTCAATTAATTTCTGCTGGTCCCCCTCCCGGTGATGAATTATGACCGGTTCATCGTTCACACTATCAGACGACCTTTAAATTATTTTTTTAAAGTCAACAACCCCCCCTGCCCACTTGGAGAATTCGCCCCCCCACCCAGGGGGGGGGGGGGGAGGTAGCCGACCACTCTGACCAATGGGCAGTGCTTGCTCACCTTGTTCGTGATCCCCGAGAGCCAATCACAAGGTTGGACGTGTTCCCTGAAACTTTGTTAATTTTCATTCGACTTGGTTGCACGGTGCCAAAGCCGTCTGATGATGCAAAAGGTTTTTAAACACCAGACCATCTATAAACAAGGAAATTGAAAAGTTAAAGTATTTAACAGTGAGGAAGATACGAAGATGCCTACAAAATTCAAATTTTAAAAATGCCTCGAAGGGATTGATTGATATTCAGAGAGGTATTACTGTTGGCTGTTAACTATCATGTTGGATTGGAATCGTGCCGACAATAAACACCCATATCGATACGGCATTTTAGTCAATACGAATAGGTAGGTTTAAATTATACTGGATAGGTTTACTGGATAAGTTTAAATTGTTGAAATTGAGGCTCAATTTTTTGTCTCATTTTGAGCGTAAACAAAAAGCAGAAGTTTGTCAAAGAGACCAACATTTTCTGTTATACAGCATTAAGATATCAACAGTTATCAGGCGTTATTTTGATTTCAGATTGCCAACGTTTTTAGACGGGTGTCGGTAACGTGAGATAACAAGGTATCGGTTTTGGGTTGAAAACGGTCAAAAGTGCTATCCTGGCACCTCCAATGCACTACATGGAATTGGTTATCAAATTATTAAAAAAAATTGATCTGGCAGTCGTGTCGAGCATTTAGTTATGTCATCGTCGTTTGTGTTCTGCAGATTCCAATCTGCGACGGCTGAACACTTACCGTTACGTGTGCCTACATCGAAACAAAAAAATAACAATAACAAGAAGAGTGTTGTTACGTGGATTCTGCAAGCTGGCCGTTGCGTGACCCTATGATCAGATTGCTCGGAGCTTTCTTCATGAGAGACTGGCAGGACACTATAATGGACTGAAAGAAGTAAAAACTGGAAAAAAAAGAAGAAAAAAAGCACACGCACAGTTCCTTTCCAGCTCTGGTTGTGTCCAGCTGAAAAATAAGTGAATTGAGGGTAATTTGTTCCGGGCGACAAACTCGATCTATACATTTAGGTAGGTGATGCGCTGACCAATCTGGTTTTGTCTACACGCAATGGAAGAAGAAGAAATGGTAGAAGAAGAAGAAGCAGGAGTAGAGAGGGAATGAGAAAAGAAGAAATGGTACAAGAAGAAGAAAAATGAGGTTCATTCAAGAAGAAAGGGTGGGGGGGGGATGTTGGGAAAAGGTGTTGCGGGTTAGCAGTGAAATTTATCGAATCTGTGGGATTGGGATAGCAATATTTAGGTTGACTGATGGTTGTTTGGAGGAGCCATCAGACCGTAAATCGACTTAAAGAAAAGAAAGAAACCTCTAACCGGTCATTCAATGACACACTCTTTCCAACCCGAAAAGAATGTGTTGTGTTGGCTTTGACTGGTTTATTTTTACTTAATTCAGTGAAAAACTTCAATAATTTGCCAAATACATTGAAAACAATCAAAGATTACAATGAACTTGAGCAAAAAATGAAGAACTATTGGATTAATACTATCAGGAACAAATGAACATGTTTGTTCGCCCACAGAGTGGGCTCGTTTCATTGGCTCCTGATACTATTGATAGGAATTAAGTACGGGTAGAGGAGTTTGTGCTGGTGGGTTGAAAAAGAAGTTTAAAAGGAATAAAAATGGAATTGCTGAATTAATAAAATAACTATGTTTTACATAGGTTTTTGGACTGAAGTGTATGCAAATGATGTCAATGTATAGGACGGAAACGTATTCAATTATTTAAAATATTGTTATGGAGGAAGTTGTGTTTGCTGCGTTGTATAAGAAATGTAGGTTATTTTTTTTATTATTAGTGTAATGTGTCGTTATCACAAAAAGTGTTAATTCACTTCGTGAAATCTTTCTTTAATTAATAAAAAAAAATAGCTTGGTGTTAAATTTTATACTGCATGTGCAGGAAGTTCAACTTGGCTATTTTCGAATCTGGTTTTGATCGGCCTCTGATTTGGCTGGTAACAAGAGGAATGATCAGAAGAAAGAAGAGCTGATCATTACGGAAGTTAACAACGACTTTTTAAAGTTCGTTAGGAAGGAGGAGAGTATTGAGAGGCTCTGTGCAAAGGATTACAGCGCATGAAGATTACGCTGATCGTATCAGTCGAACTTTGCATTACAAAATCCATCTACCGTGTAAGGATTTTAAGGACTTCAGACACGAAGTAGCTTTCAGTCACTTTTTTAAGAGACTTAGGCCAGTCACGGGAATCGAACCGGCATTCATTTTGTTTGGAGAAAGAGGATGCTGACCACTGAGCTGTTGCAGCCCACGTTGCTTACTTGGCTCACAATGTTTGCGGTTAGCCAAGGGACTAAAGTCCCCCCACTCCCTCCCCCGTATTGTAGCTGCATCCGTTTGAAATGAGAAGGTTAAAATGGTTTGATTTTTTTTATGCTTTATGCACTGCACCTTAAATGAGCAACTTTAACTATTTGTTCAGGTTTGGATCTCCTCCTGTATCAAGAATTATTCTAAAGTTAAAGAAGATTTAGGCGTTCGATTTTCTCCAACTTTACGGTGGGACCTTCACCTGTGCTCATGTCTGGAAAACAGCCGTAGGAGGAGGCTACGAGTCGGGGACTCCCGCGAGAGAGTTGCGAAGCCCCTCTCTCTTTGTGATTGCAGTTAATGAGGTCCTGGCAGTGTTGGGTGAGCGGACAAACGTGGTATGTTAGGCAGATGATGTGGCGATTTGGTTTGTCGGTGACGCTCTCGACATCAGCACAGTGTACTTTGGATAAGATTGACGGGCTGCTACGAGAGCGAGGGCTCCTTTTGGCTCCGGTGAAAACGGAGCTTGTTGTTTTCTCGAGATCAGGGAATGTGTTGCAGCCGCGCGTTGAGCTTAGGGTGGGAGATCAGATTGTTGGGCCGAAACCGAGAGTGAAGTATTTGGGCGTAGACTTGGATTCGTCTCTCACTTGGGACCTGCAAGTTAACCGCTTGAAGGGCAAAATTCTGGCTAGGACCTCCATCCTTAAGGTGTTGGCGGGCCGTGACGTCAAGAGGGGATCACTCCTTGCCACATACAGGACGTTCATCAGGTCCCTCGTTGATTACCACCTCCCCTTCCTGTGTGGGGTAAGACGGCACATCAATGCATTACATGTTGTCGTGAATGCGTGTCTCAGGACTGTTTCGGGCTGCATTGCCTCCACCCCAGTGCAGGAACTATGGGTGGAGTGCAATGAGCCTCCCCTTGAATACGGGGCGGAAGAGTTCTTGCTGGCGCTGTGTTTGCGTAACCTCAGTAGAGGGGGCAAGGACCCCGTTGGTAGAATTCTAGCAGACTATATGACCCTGAGTGAGTGGGCATGTGATCTTTGGGGGAGGCTGGGAGCGTCACACTGCTCCAACGTGTGGCGGGGCACACACTGGAGGTGGCCACTGCCATGCCGCTCAGTCCCTGGACGTGGTGCCCAGGACTGCGGGTCCTCTTTGATCCAAGCTTTGTGGAGTGTGATGAGTTTTTGCGACGCTTCATTCCTCCCACTAGATGGAGTGGGTTGGATCGGTGTCGCGATTCCATCCCTCAAGCTGGCGCTTAAACGCAGGGTGTCCTCTGTGTCGTCGAGCACAACGTGTGAGCTTCTCCCAATTTCTGTTGCCCTTGATGTGGCACTGGGCTTGCAGCTCCCTTTGTTTTCCATCCAAATGGACTCACTTTCGGCCTAAAAGGTGCTGATGAGCTCATGGGAGGGCCTGGTGGTCAGGGACTCACTGATCTTTTCCATTGCGTGGAAGTTTTGGGCGGCATTACGCACCAGCACAGTGACCTTTAAATGGGTCAAAGGACACAGTGGAGTCCGGGGTAATGAAGAGGCGGATGGTCTGTCTCACGAGGCGGCACAGGGGAATTGCGCTGAATTGGTCCCGCGGCTTTCTGCTCGCACTCGGCCATCAGCGGTTCGTCAGAGAGCTGCGGCCAGGTGGCAGAGTGCGTGGGAGGGTACATCTGGTGGGAGGGATCTTTTTGCCGTACACCCTGTCTGTGGCACGGAGTCAAAGTTTTAAGGCTTAGTTTTAATGATGCAAATACGCTCTCCAGGTTGCGTGTTGGCTGTACGTTGCTCCGAGCGCATAAGTTCAAGTATGGGTGGGTGGGATCCCCACTCTGTCCACTGTGTTTGGTGGATGAGTCGCCGGAGCATGTGCTCTTGTTCTGTCCCAGGTATGTAAAGGAGAGAGAACGTCTTTTCCCATGGTTGCGAGCTCTTCCAGCTCTTCTAATCCAGTTAGTAAGTTACGGTCCATTGTCTTGTTTTGTACTGAAGCGAGTATCACAGTTTAGTTTGGGACCTTCTCCCCCCCCTCCCCTCTCCGACTCGCTGCAGGGAAAGAAGGTGTGCACAGTGAAAGCGGTGACATGACGGCGAGGTTCTGTGTCGGTACCACAGTGAGTGGCAGACTGAGTAACGGCCGAGGCGTGCCCATTGCGACCATTGTGACTGTGAGGTGAACGCGGTATTTGTGAGGGTACCCTGGATCAACTGGACGTGCTGGTGAGCTAGAGTTTGACAAGTGAAGGAGTACATATGTGTGTGGTGATAGCGTAACAAGCGGTGAAGTGCAGACGTGGTGTGTGCGAGTGCTTCGGCCGGGTAGTGCGCTGACCGTATTTCTTGTGGTGTAATTCTTGTAGTGTGTTACTTGGAGTGGATGTTGCTGTAAGTTTGCAGCATGTTGATGCGGCTTGGTGTAGTGTAGTTTGACGTGTTGTAATTATTAGTTGGGGCGTTCGACAATAGGTCATGGCCTCAATAAAATCATGGAAAGGAAAGGAAAGACATTACACCTCCTGGCCGTCAGGGGGCTGTCGTTGTCACCGAACAAGACGGAGATGGTTGTCTTTTCGAGGGCTCCATTTGTGCCTGTGGTGCTGAGGATTGGATCGGCTCGGGTCATTGCTTCCCAGTCGGTCCACTACTTGGGCGTTAGTCTCGATTGCCAGTTGTTCTGGGCAGAGGAAGTTTCCACTGTTCGCGAGAGCTTGGTTGCGAGGTACAGGACCCTGCAGGCTCTCTCGTCTAACAGGCTCCTTGCTAAGAGCGCAGTGCTGCCATCCTTCTACAGGGTATACATTCGGTCTGCTGCAGATTTCCACGTGCCTTTCCTGGTGTCGAGTCGGAGGGCACTTGACGGTGTGCAGGTTACTATTGAACACCTGTCTGCGGACGGTCACAGGGTGTTTGCCTCCACTCCGGTTCCTGCCCTGTTGGTGGAGGCGGGGTAGCTCCCCGTGCAAATCAGGGCAGAGGAGCTCCTGACCTTCCTTTGCCTAGGGCAGTGGCTAGAGGGTGTACGGACCCCTTAGCTAGGATCCTTTGGTATTATGGGTTGCTGAGCTCCCGTGCTCGCCTGCACCTGGGGGCATTGGGCCGTGGTGCCACGCTCCTGGGTAGAGAGTCTCTAAAGCAGTCCCGGCTGTCGACTCTGGTACGTCCGTCAAGCCCATGGGAGTGGTGCAACAGACTTGTTGAAGTGTGTGCCCCGGGACCTCAGCCGGCTGATATAGCAGTGGAAGGGGAGGTGTCCGTGTTCAGCGATGCCTCCTTCAGCCGTGACTCGTGGTCTGCTGGCGTCGGGGTGTTTGTTCAGGACTTCAAACTCTGTATCTCATGGCAGTTGCAGTTCGTCCCCTCGAGTTTAGTGGGGGAGCTTGTCGCTCTCTCCGTCGCATTGAATGTTGGCCTGGACCTTCAGGTCACCCGGCTGGTTATCTATTCGGACTCCGCAGTTGCGATTCAGTTTCTGCGCAGGTCTTTTCGTACGCTTGAGGTTCACCACCCACTGGCACTAGAAATTGGTACAAATCTCTTTGGGACTGAGCATGAAGGATGCGTGGTCAGTATCCGTTGGGTTCCCAGACACAGTGGTGTACACGGCAATGAGGTGGCGGATTCCCTTGCTCGGGTTAGGGTAGGTGGCACTGTTCAGTTTGCCCTCACCCATAAGTATTTGCGCCCTGTGCTCCAGTTGCTCTCCTCCCCTTAGTGGCAAACGGAGTGGGTAGTAGTGAGAAGAGTAGGCATCTGTATGCGTTGCATCCCCTTGTCTCGGTCACTGGTGCTGCATCTCTTGGCAGCCTCTCACGGCGAGGCGCAGGCTTACTGTCTCGATTGCGGACCGGGCACGCACTCCTCAACGAGCATATGTGCAGATTAGGCTGGCGGCCGTCTCCTTTGTGCAGTTGTGGGGATGCTCCGGAGTCCGTACGGCATTTCCTGCTGTAGTATCGGCAGTGGGCGCATTACAGGAGGGTCGCGCTTCGGGCTTGTATGGATCTGCGAGAAGTTTTGGGGGTTCCACACACTGTCGTGTCTGTGGGGTACCATTTCCGGACAGTCCTAGAATTCTGCGATGCAATCGGGCGCTTTCGGGTGTGAACAGCCGTTGAGCTTTTGTCAGACTGACAGTTTAGGATTAGTTTTAGGAGTGTAGTGGAGTGTGGTGTTTGAGCATGGATCAGTTGTGTACTCTTGTATTCTGAGTTTTCCTGCATAGGTTAAGTGTAGGTTAAGTTTAGAATGGCGAGTGTAGCATACGGGCTTGTAGTCGCCAGTAAGTGAAATAAATAAATAAATAAATAAGACATTACACGTGCACGAAAACAATGAAAAGCGATTAAAGCGATTGTTCGGCCTCTATTTCTTAACTGCTCAGCCGGGATCCAAAATTATTATGTAGATTTAATTAATTGTTTACGTATTGCCGTATTCATTTAGCAGAAACTGCCAACTAATCGTAGATAAATAACGGTTACCTAGCAAATAGCGTTCGGCGGGCGAGAAAGGCTCGTTGCATAAATCCGCCCTGGACGCTTTTAGCAATGACTCGCCTTTGCATTCTCGCAGCTAGAATTTATTCGCGATGGCAAAGGTGTCGTTGCCATGGTAACAAGGCTACCTGGGTTCCTCGTGACGGAACAATTTTCCCCGCCGCTTCTAAACTCAAGTTATTGACTCTTTTTCGTTGCGAACTGGTGTAGCTAAAACCGCCGCCATGTTGGAATTTTAGTTGATTTCTAGATTCTAGCCGCGAGAAAGAAAAGGTGAGTCGTTGCGTAAAGGCGCCCTTAAACAGGCGAGCGAATCTCTAATTGGCCAAATTGCGATTTATATATAGGATCAGTTCTTCATTTCTTGTTTTTCATATACTAACAGGGCAAATTGAAAGATCGTGAAAAAACGCAAAAAGGTAGCAAAAGGCAGGGCATGTATGTAGCGTACCTAATATCGTATTTTACCCTACTAGTGAACAGCTGTTAATATGGAGGAAAAAAAAATGCTGCCAGGAAGATTGATCTGCAGATATCCAAGTAAAGCAACAGGATGTGTCGTCCTGAGACCGGGATCGAACCCACTGTTTATTTACTACCTTTACTCCGCGCAAACTAATAATCTAACATGATATTCCTCTACTGTAGCTGCGTAGCATGCGTATGTTAGTCGTGTATGAGCAATGCACCAAGAACAATGCGATAACAAGAAAGAATAAGACAAGCTACAAATGATTTATTTATTTATTTAGTTAGTTAGTTATTACTCTTGCCGGAGTCTACATGCCTGCATGCTACGTACTCCATTTAAGACTAAACCTACAACCTAAATTAAACTAAACTAAACCGAACACCGGTGGGGGGGGGGTCGACAGCTTAATGGCTTAATGGCGCGTCGACAGCTAGGTCATTAGCGCCAAGAACACCAGAGCCACAGAAATCCACATCACACCCAGAAAACGCCCGGTCGCCGTGCAAAAACCCAGGACTGTCCGGAAGCGGTTCCCTGCACTCAAGGCCACAGCCACAAGGCCACAGCCAACTTTAACTTTAATTTACAAAATCCAATCACCCCTAGGGCATCACAGGATTTACGGTGTCGGAAAAAAAATAGACGTGCAAATTATACAAACAAAAACAGGAAGAGAGAAAAAAAAACAAAGTAAAAAAGTTAATGTAGAAAAATGAAATTTGTATAAATTTATATAAAATTTATATAAACAATGTATAAATTAAATTAAATTAAGACCTGACATAATAGAAGTACACATGCAGCATCCACGGCAGGAAAATGGAACAATATAATTTGTGTATGACTGGATTTATAACAGCTACAAAATAGAAGCTAAAAATTATGAAACAATAACGTTAAAAATATTGTAAAGTATAACAAAAAATATCCTTTCAGGCTTTGGTAGACTCTGAAACATGCATCGATAAAGAAAAAATATGAAAAACCTAGCAACTGAAGCATAAGCTGCTCTACGAAAAAAGTTACAAGGTGAGGGGAATTGGCGGTAATGTGTGTGTCAAACAGGTTCTTACAAGAATTAACTGATTTTGTAGGACCACGGCTTGTGGGAGACCATTCCAAAAAAAAAACGAGGGAAAAAAAGGTATGTTTCGCCCACGCATGCTTGTGTGTGGAAAGAAAATTCCTATTTTAATCTGTGGCCGTGCGTAGCTTTGTAGGTTTGTAACCTAAGGTCTTTTAGCTTGCGAACGCCTAAATCAAGTTTGAAAATTTTAAATAATTTCACCTCTAACAAACCGCCACCAAAGAGAGGGTATTTTAAGTATCTTCAAACGTTGGTCAGATGGAGTGTTATAGAGGCTATGGACCCTTTTCGTAAAGCGTCTTTGTACCTGTTCGACAGCTGATAGGTCCTTTTTCAAGAAGCGGCACCAGAAGTCAAGTACATATTCCAGAATTGGTTTAACAAGTAAGAGAAAAAGTTTTAAATAAGTATTGGCTTGCCTAGAGGCGATTGTACGATTGATGAGGCCCACAACTGAGTTTGCGTTTGATATAGTGTTGGTAGTATGGGTATTAAATTTGAGATTTTGGTCGGCGGTTACCCCCAAATCACAACTGCGAAGGACAGAGTTGAAGGGGATACCTCCCCATGACCTCCTCAAGACCTCGCCCAAGACCTCCCCTAAGCAAGAACAATCCCTCAGGGGAACACGTCGGTACTGCGCCCAGCGCTTGCAGTCCAGCAAGAAGTCTGATACTGATTCCGCTGCGTCACCACAGTCACACAATAGTGACGTCCGCCAACCCAACCTACACATATATCCGTTGAGGAGCGCGTGTCTCGTCCTCAAACGAGACAGGAGTCCTGGAGCGGAGACAGTAGGATGCAGGGCGTGTGGATGACGGCCCTTCTCACTACCGTTCACTCACTCTGCCACGCTGCAGCAGACGGAGACCACAGAACAGCACGCAAGTCCTTGTAGGCCAGGGCGAACTGAACAGGACCGCCGTCACAAACTTGAAGAGGGAGACAGCCATCTCATTACCGTGGACCCCACAGTGACACAAATTGTGTTCATACCACGAGCCACGGCTGTTTACCGTGATGTCATCATGAGTTTGCCACTGACGAACGAGAACAGCGGATCTTCGACCGTCTGAGTGGACTAGCCCAGTCACGTGGTACGTGCGTCACAGCAAACAGCCTTAGCGCGTGGTTTAGATAAGAACAATCGCCATCTGCACTGACTAAATGTGTGAAGCGAGGGAATTCCACGCTTGTGTATGTAACTACCCAGAGAATGGACGAGAATGTATGGTCCAATCCCTGGAGATCAGTGGTCTGGATGGCTCTGGCCTTGCCTGCCCCTAGATCATGGGAGATGGATCATGGGATACCAGGATATAGTACAGGAAGTACCTTGCACCACCAGTGGCAGTTACTGGCTGCAGCTCTAGGTACTTAAGGCCTTGCAGCCCCTTGCAGCCTCACCCTGGGAGCTAGTCCCTAACCAGCTAAGAACTAGTAACTAAGAACTAGTAGCCCTGATCAGAGCATCCTTGAACCATTGGACAACGTCTCCTGAGGACAGACCGCGTGGCCCTGGAATAAACCCTGAATTTACCATCCTTCTGGCGTTCTTCCTTGTACCGGGCATAGCGGGGTTGCACGTTGCCTAAGGCATTACGTCACGTGACTGGATTACAGGTGCGATCAGGTCCCAACTGGTTGAGCTCTATGTAACGGCAAGACTCACCGTGGCAAGTGTTGGCTCTTGTTGCGTCCTGCTATACGTAAATTAGAGAACAAAAACGAGCTCGTTTGATGTCTAAAGTAAGATTTAACTGATCCTAAGTCAAAACAGCAGAGGAACACAAACTTTCCTGTAAGGTTTCACATACCGCAATGTTCCTGTACTCTTTAGTCCACGTGAAACCTTACTGCTATATTCAACCATATGACACATAAATAAAATTTAAACCATATCCCAACCTTAAAAATTATTGTAAGAATAATTTAATGTACACACTCGCCTACTTCCGGGGCTAAATTTTTCAGCATTATTTCATAATGCTTCTTGCTAGAAGATTTCATATTCAAGACTTCAGGACTGGTATTTCATTTTTACTTTCAACGGCGTTTCCAAGTTTTGAAGGAGTCGCACGAACCCTGAATTACTTAATTTGTAGGTCTCACTACGCACACTAAAAGTATGGTTTTCACAATTTTTCAGCGATGTCGTTTAGCCAAGTAGAATGAACCGATCAGACCTATCGTGTTTTAAAGTAAAAACAGTAAACACATGTGAATACAGCAGTAAGGTTTCACGTGGACTAAACAGTACAGGAACATTGCGGTATGTGAAACCTTCCAGGAAAGTTTACTTGTGTTATTTGTTGTTTTGACTTCGGATCAGTTAAACCTTACTTTACACATCTAACGAGCTCGTTTTTGTTTTCTAATTCGCCTACTTGGTACTTTGACATACCAAGTAGGTCTTCTGTAATCCTTGCAACGCACTGAATTTCGCTCGCTTCGGACGCTTATTCAGTGTAAGTCTTTCGTTTGTGAGTTGGGTTTTCTACAGCTCTCTTTCAGCGACTTTGACTTTTATTCGTATTTATTACAGGCTGGCAAGTCAAATGAGCAACGAACATTTTAGCTTTAAAACGGCACGGTGACGTCATATTTATGTATTTAACTACACTACTAGAGCCTACGGACCCTACGTCACACGCTCAATATCATACTAAATCTAACTTAACCTAATACTAAACCTATAACCATTCTACAACTGAACACAGACCAGATCATTGAATGACAGCACTAGACACAAAACAGCACTATATAAACTAATTCGCAATAAGGATAATGTTTCCTGTTCACGTTTCCTCAAAAGTGCTGGTGAATTATTGAGTCACAGCATTGTTAGCATTTGTTTGGTCTTTTAAGTCTACGCCTTGCGGCTGGCGTTTGCTGATTGGCATTATTGCCTAATAACAATGTTTAAAACAATGTAAAACAATAAAACTGATTGTTCAGGGCCCCGTAACTCCGGAATGTCTCAACCAATTGATATTTCCATTTCTATAAAGGGCACATCTCCGGAAGTATCTTTCAAATGAGCTAAGAACCAGCTTTCTAAGACAAAGGCTTAGTCTGTAGAGACCAATGTATAAACGTGTCCAAAGAAGAAGTCCATACCAAAAATGAAACTCACGATTCCAGCTCAAGTCCAGATCTCCAAAGTGACCAATCGGAAATTAATAAAAGTTGGTACACGTGTTCACCATGTCCAACAAAGTTTATATACTAAATTTGAGTGGAAACTGTTAAAATGCAGCCGAGAAATTAGCATCAACATTTTGGCTTTAACATGGGAGACGGAGGTCAAACCTTTCAGTAAAGGCCTTCACTAATATCCGGTTACAAAATAACCGTTATTTCATCAAGTGGACAAGCCAATGGGCACTTTCAACCCCCCCCCCCCAAAAAAAAAGAACACTCCTCAGAATAAACTTACTATGTGATAAAAGGATTTTCGTCTAGTTTTGAATAACTACAGGAACACTAGTAAAAGCGCTATTCTGTTTGGCTCGAGATACAGAATTTTGCGAGGTGGAGGAATGTCCAATGCTTTTGTAGACGGCACGTCGTGCGAATGCTAGGTGTAGGTTCCGTTAACACAAAGACGAAAATTTTAGAACAAGTTACTTTTTTTTTAATGAAAAAACTTTGGTTATTTTACGTAACCTTTTGTTGAATTCTACCCGCTAGCAAATAAAGCAAACTTTTTGTAACGGGGAAAACTTTACAAAATTGTTCTAGTCACATTGAAGCAGTTTTTAAAACAAAATAATGAAAAAGTCCTCCGTGAATCAATTCGATTGCTGACAGATCCACACTTCATAGAAAATATGAACGTCTTAACAAATTTTTGCTTGGAGCAAAACACAACGGTTTTTATTATCTTGAAATAAATAAAAGGAAATTATTTAAAATCCCCTCCCCAGCTGTCGCCTTCCGTCTACTTAGCAAACATCATCACCAACCCTGCTTTTCATCAAAATTTAGCAAACGTATGAGGGGAGGGGAGGGGAGGGGTAGCAAGGAAGGGGTCGGGTGATCACTCAGCCATAGATAATCGAGGTTCAGGGGCTCCCATCACAATTTGTTCATTCCTATTTCATTTTGGTGTGATTATTAAACGATGTCATCGCACCAGACAGGCTGGCAGGCGTCAAACTTAAACGCCGCCATGCACGTTCCTCCAATGCCTGCAGACTTTAATTAATCCTGCTACTTGAAGCGCCGTTTAGCCTGGAGCGGAAGCGTCATTAGAGGCGACATCCAGGCCTAATTACCCGATCACTGCACAGCGACAAAATGGAGAATCCGGATTCAACGCAATAATAAAAAAAATGGTAAGCTTAGCGCCGTTAAGCTTACGTTTACAGCTGTATTGTTTTGTTCGATTTATTATTAAAACACACAATGCATAAGTGAAAACGTAAATGCAAAATTCTGAATTTTCTTGTTTTGTTTTCTAATAACAGAAAATAAACACACAAAAAGGAAAAAAATCGGATTAAAGGGATATTCCTCCCAGCGCCATTTTTCTCGATCCACCACATCAAGTACGGCCCCAAAGGTCTATCTCCTTACCGTTAGTCAATCCTTTGGTAAAAATCCGTTTTAAAATTTGGCGTCTAGAAGATTTTCTGTTGAATAATTGTTGACTTTATTTACTGTATCCTACACCTATATATGATGCTTTGCGCGCTTACGATAATCATGACGTTTCATCTCTGTGTGTGCATATACTAATTTTCTAATAATTACCATGAAGTCAAAAATCTAAAAGACTAATGCGGTAAAAATTAAACTTAATTATTCCAATACGTCGCCGAAGCAAAATTATAAGACACTAGCCTAGAAAATTATAAATTGTGATGTTAAAATACGAGAATCATTCCGGTTTGTGACGACACAATCTTTAACTTGATGCTGTTTCGTGTACTATTTCCAAAGCCAACCGAGACAGCAGCTACGCTCCTTGCTGGGAGGAACGCAGCTACCATCCCAGCCGACCTTGGCTCTAGTAGATGCGCGGATGGTGATCTGCGCGTAGCTGTTATAAGGCAGGCTGGGTGTCAACTGTTGCGTTGTCTCTGAACGGATTGGTACAACTTTGCTATATTCCTTTGATTTTTAACATGCCACAATTGGTATGATCATGAGGACATTTCTTCCCGAATGCAGAGGGAATGGACTAAGATGGCGTTCAGATTTTTTTTAGAATCAAATAATGTTTAGAAAGAAGGAAAAAATGGCTAACACACGTTCAGAAAGAATTATAATCGTCGTTTTCTAGTTGCGGTCCAAATAGTGCTGTAGCCCAAAATCAGAAATCGTGCAATTTGGCAAACTACTTGCGAAACCTTTTTCGCCGATTCAAACAAATTCCAGAGATGTTTTTTTTTTTGTGTGTGCGCAGTTCATGGTACGACTGTTCATCTTAACAGAAGTAGTACAGATCAGAAGCAATAAACGTAGCATTCGCCTCGGAGCTCGCAGCCAGCTAGCTGAAAATACAAAACAATGGCGTCATTGTGAGTCAACCCAATGCTGTGAGAACGGCTTTCTTGAGCGTAAAAATGCTCGATATTTGTTTGGCAGCTGCTACCATTCGTGGAATCTTTTCTTTTCTGCTTTACAACCTTTATGTATGTTTTGCAGATTATTGGACAGTTATCTGTTATTGCCCGGCTGCTGTTTGGATGCTTTGCTTACGTGAGCGTACCACATGAAACGACACAAGACGAGCTGAATAACAAAAGTAACCGTGCCTTTTTGTCAATAAGGACGGAATTATTTAAGGTACATTCCGCCTGCCTTGTAAAAGCCACGCAGAGATCGCCATCCGCGCATGTTACCATCGCACCGTTTCGCGAGACTAGGCGTATAGTAATACAGGCCAACTGAGAAGAGTAGTTGCTTTTATCGCAGCGAGGAAGCAGCTACTATCTCAGATGGCCTTGGGACTAGTGGACGAAACAGCATCAATGCAAAAAATTGTGTCGTCACTAACCGGAAAGACTTTCGTATTTTAACATCGCGCTTTATAATTTTTTTAGACTAGTCATTTAAGTTAAGACGGCAAAGGTGTGATGCCTGCAATGCCCAAGAGAAGATATACGAAAATAAATTATCAAATTGAGCCTTCCATGCATTGACACAAGGTGCATTGACGATATGAGATGGCAAGGCGTTCCATCCAGAGACAACTCTTGCGAAAAAGACTCCCTTCCTCGAGTTTGAATTTAAAGATCCATGCTCAAGTTTGAGATTATGCCCCCGGGTGGTAAGAGAAACAGGGCCTTCGAAAACCCCAAGCCAAACTCAACCAGTCTGAAGGCAGAGCGGAGTATATTCTTGGGCATTCTGTGTGTTACCGGTACCAAACTGCTTCCAGATGGATGAGTTTGGATTGGTAGTTATCGAAGGCGACCAATGAGAAGGAGTGAAGAAGGTGTTAGGATAGAGGCCCTCACAACCATTTAGAACTTTGTACACCAACCACAGATCGCCTCTGTCAAAACGAGTCGCGAGGGATGGTATAGCCCGAGGAGTTTGAGTTTTTCATGGTAAGATAAAGCAGAGTGGGGAGCACAGCGTTTTGTGAAATAGCGAAAAGTACGCTCAAGGAGTTGAAGCGACTTCTGCAATAGTAAGGCCTCCATGCCTGGATACAATATTCAAGGTGAGGTCGAACAAAATTAGTGATGACAAACTTATAATTTCTCTTCGGCGATCTATTTGCATAACTTATTTTAAATTTTTATCGCATTAGTCGTTTAGATTTTTGATCTCACGGTAATTATTTAAAAAAAAACGATTAAAAATTAGTTCATGCGCGTACACAGATGAAAGATCATTACATGGTTATTGTAAGCGCACAAAGGATCATTTTCTTACAGGTTGCGATCAAATAAGTTCCCAATATATAACAGAAAATCTCGCACACGCCACATTTTAAAACGGATTTCTAGCAATGCATTGACTAATGGGAGGTAAATAGACCTTTGGGGCCGTACTTGATTTGAGGATCGAGAAAAATGACGTTGGGAGGAATGTATACCTTTAACATACATATCTCTCCAATTAATTTGCTCCACAGACGTTCGTGGGGACTGTTGTCCCATGACTATAGCCGACGTAATACTGTTTTCACGCTACTAAATTCCTAGCGCTGCACGTGTTGACCCAGGTCTAGATACTCAGCTCAGAAAAGCGGACTTTTCTCACCGATTTTCTGCCGATTTCTCACTTAACAATTCGAGTCCTCAAAATTAGTGACCATCTTTTCCCCTTCCCATACCCCCCACCCCTGGAGAGAAAGAGTAGTTAAGAGTCTCCCATTCATAATTAAGAGTGTTGGCACAATCTTCTCAACAAGGCTCGGCACGCCTTTCACAATGCTGAATTACGCGAGCTGGCGAAGCGGCCAGGCTGGCTCGGAAGCAAGTGGCCGGCGCACGATGACCCGAGACGGACGAATTTAGTAGTGTGATCTGGTGAGCGCGCGCCTAACAGACGAATTTGGTAGTGCGAAATGAGTAAGAAGCATGAGAAGCTCGAGCGTGATTGTCGTTCGTCTAGCGGTAAACGTCATGGAACTTCCGGTTTGTTGCAATGCAGGCAGTCGGTTTAAATTCGGAATTTAGGGACTGGTCATTATTTGTCGTCGGAGGGGAGGGGGGGGATTTAAGTTTTCGGATCCTCTCCAGGTGGGGAAATAATACATTTTTCTGGTCCCGTCAAGAGGGTGGGGTCTAAAACACACTAGCCAATTAGAAGAAAGTCATTTTTGACCTCAAAAATGGCACTTTCAGCAGTCAAAATTTCTAAAAAGGCGTCAGCTGATGGAGGGAAAGCACCGCCAGACTCCACCCCCCCCCCCCCCCGTGATGTGAGTATTTACAAGGTTTTGAAGCTATTATGTAGTGCCATTACTGCAAGTATAGTGTTTACAAAGGACTTTGTAGCAAAGCCTTGGCCCCTGGTTTCTTAGCTTCTTCTGTCTTTCAGGTGCCGACTATGTTACGGATGTGGTCATACAAGCAAACAGTGTGTTCACCATGTTTATTGTACGAATCTCGACCAAAGATGGGTGTAAGGAACATTTTATAGAACATTTTTAACCCTACATGTCTTTTCGTAAAAATTCTTTAGCATGAGAGATCGTAAAAACCTAATTGTGACTAAAATTGTGACAAAAAGTCCATATACTTTTTTTGTATAATTTTTGTTTATTTTTGCCGTAGTGAAAATAGGGACCACCTTTTCGAACTTCAGTCAAGCGGTCCCTATTTTCACTTTTGAAAAAAAAAACAAAAAAACTTGGAAAAGTTCGGATTTTTTCCAGCAAACTTTTATGTGCCACCATATTTGTTTTTATTATATGGACGGACGGGGAGGCTCGAAATTCATTTTTAAAATGCAGTTTATATCAAATTAAATAACTAGTGTACTACCAAAGAGCCTTTTTTTTTAACATCTAAATACTTTTTTTTTCTTTCGGGGACCCCCTGAGGCTGGGGGCCGGTGGCATTGTGCCACCCTTGACATCCTGTAGCAACGCTACTGTCGCCATCCCCACGCGGTCAATAATTGTCTAACAAGTGACCATTTTTAGTTTTGGGGAAAACTTGTATTAAATATTACGCTTTGCAGGTTTTTGACGCAATATTGCGGCGTCGGGGAGAAATAATTATAATTACAGTTGTACTTGTTCAGTACAGTGTCCGCGGCCTATTTTGAGTTCTCCGCAGAACGAACAAAGACAATCGATTGTACGTTTTCAGTAGCAGAGTGCCTTGTTGATATCCAAGATGGTTACAAAAACAATGGCGGCCATCGATTAAAGCTACCTCCTCCAGGAAGACGTAGCCGCTCACAAAATACTTGCAGGACTCAAGATACACCACGCACACAATTGATTTGTGTGCTCGATCTTGCACTTGTCATCCTATTTTGGTGGTTTTGTGGACGTCTGGAGCACGACGCTTCCATTCGGCCAAGTTTTAGGTGTACTTGACCGGGTTTCTGTTTGTATTATTCTTTTTATTCTAATCCCTTTTTACATCCTTCCCCCCCCCCCCCGCCCCTACTGCGTTGTTAATTTCATTTGGTTTGAGTGTTACGGATCTATGACGCAACATAGTTTGTTTTGGTCAGCTTGTTGTTTTTTCCTTTGTTTTTCTGTGCATTGTTCGTAATTCCCTGTGCTTCCAGAAAACTACACTTGTGTTTTTGGCTTGCGCCGATGCCACGCAAGCCTGTTATAGTGGTAATTCTTTGGGTCAGCGTCAGTTTGGTTATGTTTAAGTCGAAGAGCTACAGCGATATATGTGGCAACAGGGAGTCGCAACTGTACTAGAAACAGTACATTCCAAACCATCGCAAGAGCAGCATTCCTTCCGGTGTTTAGCTGACACAAGGTAACGCCAACATGGCGCCAGTCAACTTCCGGTTATAGTCTCAGCGAGATCTTGGGCGATTTTATGGTAAAGTGCTTTTATGATTGGCGAGAGGCCAACGCTAAAATACCTTTATTTATTTATTTATTTTATTTACAAAATTATTGTAACCCTCTACAAAGAGCATGACAGCAATTTCAGATTAAAGCAACCATTTTAAAAATAGAAAAAAATATGGCGGCGTGTGTTGTACTCCGTTATCAACTGAATGAGATTCGTGAGATACACATCCCATAAGTCATAATTTCTGTCGTAAATGTGCGACGAAGGCAATACAGCAGGTTGCCACAAATGTGAAAACGCTGTATATCTTAAAAATGATGCAAACATCAATTTATAAAATCGAACAGCTATTGGAAAATTAGTTTGAACTTTTGCCTGTGCTACGATACATTTTGTAAAGAGTATAACTGTAGCAATGCAACTCGTCGGGCTTGAGTTTTTCCAACATTTTGCATTCCATGACAATCATTATGGCGGCTTCCATCCCATAATCTCAAAGCGGAAATATCACATTTGGTTGCGCCTTAAATCATGAATCTGCTTGCCCGGTAAACACATTTTACCATAGATCGTCCTAGGTGGCAAATATCCATTTCCCAGCAGAGGAGACAGTACATCATTGAGGTAAGTGCTGTGTATTTTTATGATCCCAACTGTTATTTTCTCCGTGAGTGGGTTTTGAAGTGCACTTCAACGAACCAACCCGAGAATAGTGTTGCATCTTGTGACGTCATGAGATGCCACCCGAAGAACTTAACCCCCATCATTCAACACGTACTAACAAATAATGTATTTGAGTGAAGTAAATCTCCCTGTCCATTTTCACGTCTTGTGTTAGTTTTTGTCGTCGCGGTCGTGGCAGTACGGTCTCATCCCTATACCCCGGACGCTGTACGAGGTCATTTCCATGACAAAGGTGTCTTTTATCCCCTCGCCCTCCAATTTTCCCTTAGTTTTTTACTTATACTGAACATGTGTGGAAAAAAAAATCATTTAGCGCTGCGATTCGTCCAAGCATGCATTGATAGGCAAACAGTACCGTTTCAACGACTGGTAACCTTTTGGTAATCGTCTCCAGAACTCTAAAAATATTTAGGGTGCCACTGGAACGCACACCTACTAATGCATCTACTACAATGTAAATATTTACCGACCCCAAGTTGTCATTAAACGTTGACGCTAACAACATACATAAGCAAGCCTGCAAGCAAGAGTTTTCGAACTGATACGAAAGTTTATGCAATGCTTCAAACTTGGCACGGTAAGCGTATTGTGTTACGTACCACCCCACCCTCTCCAATCCCCGGTTAAAACTACATCCTAAGGGTATAGCCATGCATGGAGGAAGATCTTCAACAAGTTTGGAGGCCGGATGGGGGGGAGTGGAAGCCAAAGTGCAATCGCGTGTCACCGAGTTGACTAGTTTAGCATCAACATTTTGAATTTGACGGAAATTGCTGGTCGCACGTTTCAAGTGCTCGGCCGCCCGCAAATGCGATTACAGCCCGAGGTTTTGCCGTGTTGCTGCCCGATCCCTTTCCCCCTCCTGCCCTACTACCTCCTCCAACCTTTTGCCTCGTAGAATGGAAAATCGGTGAAGTGATTACGCAAGGACTAGTAACAGACCATTTTAATCATTAAACTGCTTATCTTGTTCCAGCGAAGCGTAGCCTCTCTACTAGACAGAAGCAGCTGCTGTTTGGTACGTGTATTGTGTTCGGCTGGTGTTTAGTGCAGCAGACTCGTAAAGAGATTATACAGTCATCATCTTATCTTCTGTGTCTGTTCACCAATGGTAAAATCGAACGATTGTACCTCATCGCCATCTGTATATCATCAAATCTTTTATCAGGAGACAGAAACACCATGCCTTTGTTTTACTTGCAAGAAAAGAAGCTTCTTGGCCCCAGGTCACAAAGTTCACCAAAACCTGATTTTACCAAAGCAGTCCTATAGGGCAGTGACACAAAGTAGTATTATTGTGTATAACTCTATGGTGGAGTCAGGAACTGGGTTAGCTGCAAGGAGCACTGGAGGGCGAAAAGAAGGTCGTCTTACTGAAGGCAATGCTATTAAACTGGATTTCTTAAGCCTATAACGCGCGATTTTTGTTGTTGAAGAAAACAACGTTCTTTTAAGCCTAAGAAATCCGCTCTTAAAGCACTGTCTTGACTAGAAGTGCCGTTGTTTTCCGTTACATTTTAATCTAGTGCACCTTGTAGCTATTACCTCCAAATGGTGTCTTGTAGCCAATATGACGTCACTTGACGCTGCTCTATAGAGCCGTCAATTCCCCGCACGAGCGATAACTGGCATATAGAACTGGGAGGTAGGACTCGCAATTTCTACTCCAGTTGGTCTTGGCTTGAAAAGCAATCCGCTAAATGGCTGTTTCTTTTCCCTACAATTGAGCTGCAATTTGCAGTGTGCTTGTAGCGGACGCGTCTCTTTACCCCGTTTCTTGCAGTAATAGGTGCATCTACGCAGCAACAAAATAAGTGCGAACTTGGCTATACAGAAACAAGATGACTACTTCCCGCTTATAAAAAAAATGTGATCATCTACTGCAAATATACGGCCGTATTCTTACAGTTATGGCGGATGTAACTGAAACCACAAAACTGGTAGCGCGAGTAAAGCAAGGAGAAGCGTCGGACAAAAGTCTAGCTGGAAAATCGTCTAATGGGATAATTGTCTAATATCTGCCTAAATAAAAAATCTCGAAAATCATATAAACGGAAGATCGTATAATGGATAAACGTCTTACTGGAGAATAATAAACCTGCGGTTTCTGGTGTTATATGTTTAGCCGCAGCGAGCGTGACAGCGCGAGTGAGGCAGGTCCATTAGACGATTTTCCATTATACAAATTTCGTGTTAGACGATTTTCCGTTATACTGTATACGTTCTTCCAGTTATGCGATTTTCCAGTTAGACGATTACCCCTTGCCCCAATTAAGACACGCTCATAAATTTCTATTTATTTAATTCGCTTTATAATAAAATCTTGTAGTAACATTTTTCTTTAATGATTTGAGCGATAACAGCATTCACATGGAGTTGGCATTGGACAATTTTTTTGCGGCAGCAAAAAAATGTCCGTTGCTGTGAGGATTTTTGGCTCAGTCGAAATAACCGCACTCCAGGTGGAGACAGGTTATTTAGAAACAATACAAGTTATGGCCTTATTTTCACGTTACCTAGAGGGTAGCGGGTATGATTCTCGCTTAGCAATTATTGGAGATAATAATAATAAAATAATAATAAAAAGTTTATTTGCCGAGTAAGTTAGCAAAATGGTAAGATTGGGCTTTTACCAGAAACCGCTTATATCTTACCAACATTAAGTGATAACAAATACATATAGCTAGATAGAAATATCTGTACAACAATATAGCAAAAATAACATTAGGAATAGTCTGATATGTATGGTAGTAGGTTACACTTATTTAGTCTGAATTTAAAACAATTTATAGAGGGTGCCGTGACAACATCATCAGGTAAAGCATTCCAAACATTAATGACCCGATTTACAAAAAAGTATTTTCTGCAGTTTAATCTGAAGGGTTTCTTAACCAATTTCAGGGAGTGACCCCTGGTCCGCCTTTCTCTATTAACATCAAAGAAAAAAGATGGATCATAATCCAGGAGACCATGCAACAGACAATATGTGAATGACAGGTCGGCTTTTACCCGGCGTAGTTCCAAAGAATCAATTTTCAATTTATTCAGTCTGGCTGCATATGGTATATTTCGGAACCCTGGGAGAAGTTTGGTAAACACTCGCTGCACTCTTTCTAACCTCAGAATGTCTCCTCGAAGTGACGGGGACCAAACGGGGCTGGCGTATTCAACAAGCGGACGGACATATACTTTAAAGGCCCACAGTAAAGTTGGGACATCCCTAGAAGTGAAACAGTTTCTGATAATAGCTGCACGTTGCATTGCTATTTTAATGACAGCGTTACAGTGGTGAGTCCACGTTAGATTCGTAGAGAGCCAGACACCTAAATCCTTGACAGTAGTTAATGGTTCCAATTTTGAACCCGATAGGTAGTAATTATATGAGGATTCTTACCCCCGATATGCAACACTTTGCATTTATTGTCCGAAATCGGCAACTGCCATTGATCTGACCAGTTTTTTAGTTCATCAAGTTCATGTACGATACCAATGTGACTGTCTTGATTTCATTGCAGAGTGGAGTTTAACGTCATCAGCAAATTTTCGCAATTTTACACCAGCAGAAGTTGGCGATAGATCATTTAAGAAAATAGTGAATAACAATGGACCTAAAACTGACCCCTGTGGACCACCACTTTTAACCACAGCATCATCTGACACCGATTCCCCGACTACGACACGCTGGCTACGGCCCACAAGGAAATCAGTAATCCAAGCCAGTAGTTGCCCTCTGATGCCAATGTTTTTTAGTTTAAATAGTAATTTGTGGTGGACAACGGAGTCAAATGCTTTCGCAAAATCAATTAGAACTACGTCAACTGGGTAACCCTCATCTAAACAACTAGTCCAGTCGTTTAGGACGTCCAGTAGCTGTAGCGTTGTTGAGCGTCCAGGCAAAAAACCAAATTGATCATACGAGATTATATCTTGTTCGTTTAGGAAATTTAGCATTTCATTTTTAATAATTCTTTCCATAATTTTACAGGGTACACAAGTAAGAGATATTGGTCTGTAGTTATGTGGATCGGATGCATTACCTTTTTTGAAGATTGGAATTACACGTGCCTTTTTCCAGCATTTAGGGATTTTGCCCGACTGCATTGAGCATTTAAATATTATCACCAATGGAGAGATAATCTCATTCCGCATTTCTTTGTAAAAATATGCGGATAGTCCATCAGGACCAATGGCATGGCTAGTTTTTGTATCATTAATTGCTTTGAGGACTTTCTCGCTTGAGAAAGACACATTATCTAAGGTTTGTGTGAACGCATGCATTAGGTTCCTCTGATTATCGGGGATGGCTCCATTATCGGAGATGAAGTTTTTGGAAAATATATTGTTTAAGGCATTTGCCTTTGCCTCGTCTGATGATACCACCTGTCCTTTTAACTTTAAGGGTGGGATACTTCGCTTAATTCCAGTTTTATTTTTTACCAACCTGTAAAGTGCACCAAGATTACCTTCCTTTATAACTTTACTTTCAGCTTGGATGGACAATCGCTTTGCACAATCTGCATAGTTCCTGCTAGCTTGCTTATACAATGATTTGGTATCATCACAGCGATTTCTTTTATAATGGCGCCAAAGTCTCTTTTTACGCGAGCTTAATTTCCTGGCTTCACGAGGGATGCGTTTTTTATGCCGAAAAGAGTTGACTTGCAGTGTACTATGTTGATCCAAGGTGTCATTTATAGTAGCGATAAAAATATTCCACATTATATCTACATCGGTAGTATCAACCATCCTAAGATTCCAATCGATCTCATGAAGAGAATTTTTTATGCCCTCCAAGTCAATTTTTTTAATTTTTAAGTTTGACACAGTAGGGTCAATTGAATGGATGGTGTGGATGCAAAAGGACAGCATAGAATGGTCACTAGTACCGAGTCCATGTAAGACAGCAATGTCCGTAATAGTGCGTTCATTGTCAACCAAGATAAGGTCGAGTATATTATTGCCCCGTGTTGGCTCGATGACTAACTGCTCCAAACCCAAGTCTGAGAAACAGTTAAACATTGTAGTGCCTGTTTTTCCTGTTGCTCCTGAATGTAGCCAGTCAATTGTTGGCTGGTTGAAATCCCCAACAATAACGTTGGTACGGTCAGATCTAAATTCTGAGTTAATGTATTCACACATTAACGTGACGGTATTGAAGTCATCCCCAGTAGGGATGTACCCAATAGTTATCGAAACCTTTTCATTGAATAGGTCCAAAGTCATTGCTTCAACTGTAGTACATACGTTTGTTACATGGTACAAGAGTCCTTTTTTTGCTGCAAATAAAATGCCACCAGCACGAGTCAAACGGTCTCTCCTTTCGATGTTGTACGATATATTGCCAGTCAGCATCGCGTCCGTTATCGTATTATTTAACCAAGTTTCCACAACAAAGATAAATAGAGCAGAGAGGGAAAATTTCGTTTCTTCAGGTCCCGGATTCATTGCAAGGGAGCGAGCAACCTCTAGGGTTCGATAATTAACAATCCTTTGGAATGTGAAACTGTTTGTACGACCGAGAGGTGAAACGTTTTCCCTTTTCAAATCAGCATCTAACAAAATTTTCTACCAAAACCAAGAGCGCATTAAAACTCCGGAAAATAAGATAAATTATAATTTATGAATAAACACATTAGTTACAATTAAGCATTCCCAGCGAAAAACGGGTTAAATAAAAATATGAAAGGCGTTTTTCAGATAATGCTATAATTTTTTTTTTTTTTACATTCTTGTCAGTTATTGAGAATCTATGGTAAAATCCACCCACATTAGTCAGTGGAGAGAGTTAGCGATGCAATAGAGCCTCTTCACGCCTGTGTTTAATTGGATTACGACGTTAGGCTTAACGTAGTACGTGTTTTCCCAGCATCAACCGAAACGTTTTAGGGATGAAACGCTCTCAGAAACTATTCAGGTACGGTATTTGGCCATACATAATTTTCACGAAACACAAAAAAATAGTCGATTAGCATTTTTCAGCAGATCGCAAACTTTGACAGCTACTTGTCTTCCAAACGGAAGTAGTTCCAATATAGCGGCGATGCCAACAACAGTGCAAGCGACGGCTTCTGCAGGTCCCTTTCGAGTTCCCAAAAGCAAACTGTAATGAATGTCTACAGCCAACCGCGCCAACATGATCCAAAGAAATCTATTCGTGGATTTGCAAAAGAAACACGATTGATGGGCGGCATGTCCGAAGCTGCTGTCTATCGTTGCAGAACCGAGTTCAAAGTAAGTTTTGAGTGTTTGACTGCGCCACGCAAACGAAATCCGAATAATGGATAACGAACGCTTCATACCATTCTGTGAAGGAGGAAAAAGTTTCAACGAAGAGTTAACGTAAAGCTGACATGCAGGCTTGGCTGCAATAATGCTGTTGATATTACGATGTGAACCGTGAACTGAACCGTTATTCAATCGACAGCCTTGCTGCGATGCACGGACACACGTACACGTACACGTAAAATGCGACGAATTTACGCTTTCAGAAATTCGGAAAAAGTTCATGATTTTTGTCGAAATGACGACATTGCACTTGTTGAAAAGTGACACGTGCCGTAAACGAATACCATTCTGTACCAGATTTCTCATGGACGACAATGAGACGAATCACTCCGGATTTGCAGTTTACTTTCCGTAAACGTCAGTCACAGCTTGGCTAAACTGGCCTGGCATTTAACGAGACGATAGGCTATTGTTTTAGGGGAAGACGGGGAGGAAGGAGAAGGACAGTCATTATTGGAGGAAACGTGTGTTAATGCTGGCCACACGAAATCAGTGTTTGAACAGGCTTAACTGTGATGAGTTTTCGGAAGTTCGACAACTTTGGCTTGAACGCCACGTAAGAATTGAAGTAAGACATTCGTTACAGTTTGTCCCCCCCCCCAACCTCTATACCCCACCTGCTTCTAACGTTCCTCAAAACGGTCTTTTTAAAGGTCAAACCAATACGGCCCTTTTCAGGAACATTTTTGAAAGAGAGAAAGAAAGAGAGAAAGAAAACATTCCTGTTTAATAAAACTTCATAATGCAGAAATAACACACACATTATCTTTACATTACATTATCTTTATTAAGCACACACACTGTTAAGCATTAAACAATAAGTGTATTAACAATAAAGGCATGCTATAGTTCAAGTTCAAGTTCAAGTTTATTACGAGAGTAAATAAAGGCCCCAACGCCATACACTCTCCTCTATCTTAAAAACTAACTTATTACTAACCAGGGGTACACCGGTTCTCAAAGAGTCCTGGGTCACACAGAAACCTGGGCCCCCTTACAACTATAACTACAAATGACTGGACCGGTCCAACAAAACCAACCAAAACAACACTCCTGCTATCTAATCCCAGTACCCCCAATCACCAAGCACCAGCGAAGGGGAGCTAGCAAGGCAATGCTGGGGCAGTTGTAGTTAGGGGACAACAGCCCTGAACCTACCAGTTGTCTTACAAAAGCCTAGGACTTTCCGGATGTTAACTTTGTCACGGGGAACATGAGGGGGAACTCCCAAAACTGCAGTTAGAGGGTCACAGTCTGCAGTACACACAAAGCGACGCTGCGGAGCCCACCGGGGGCACTCAAACAAAAAATGAAACACAGTTTCGTCGGACTCACCACAGTCGCAGCGGGGGGTTCTGGCCCACCCCAGCCGGAAGAGATGAGCCCGCAACTGTGTGTGCCCAGTGCGTAGCCTGGACAAGATTCCTGCCTCTCTTCTTGATATGGCATCCAAATACTTTGGTGTAGAGACAGTTGAGTGAACGCTGTGGAGTGAGCGGCCGGTGATGCCACTACTCCACTTCTCACTCCACTCTCCTATGCCGTGACGCCGAACGATTGGATGAATATCTCTTGGGCCAACGAGAAATTCAACAACAGGGCCGACCTGTGAGGCTCCTTTCTTCGCAAGGTCGTCTGCAAGCTCATTACCAAAGACATTGAAGTGCGCCTTTACCCACTCAGCCGCAACGAGGTAACCAGCCTGATAGGCCAGAAACAGTTTCCAGCCAATCTCTATGGCAATTGGGTGGGAAACGTTCACAGATGCAAAACACCCTCGAAGGAACCCCATACTTGCAAGGGAGTCAGTAAAAATCACAACTTTTCGGACCTGCAAATCAAGGCTGATGTCCAGAGCCACTGAAATTGCCACAAGTTCGCTCACAAAAGCCGAAGGAACGGCCGCAAGCCGGTAGCTACGTTCAATTCTAAATATTGGGATGCAAACTCCTATCCCACCGGAACATTCCTCAACAGTGAAGGAGGCATCACAATACACTGAAATAAACTGAGGGTCACGACTATGCCTGGAATCACCGCACAGTGCACGACTCGCAATGCCGCACCAGAGCCACGGTGGGGGAGAAACACTAATGGAGGGGCAAGGAAGACGTTCCAGATGCCTCTCAACAAGTAGGGAGGCTCCGATTCCAGGGGAACCAAGTATGCTCCGTGCACGTTGCGAGAGTGACATGTAGTCACGAATGATCATCGCCAACGGGTCGGTGGTGCATCTTGCCAAGGCTCGAAGACAAACTTGAGTGAGCAACTGTTTAGCTCTGATTTCGACCGGGACGTCCCCCGACTCCACTAACAGTGCAAGCACAGGGGTAGATGGCAAGCAGCCTGTTACCACCCTCAAGCAACTGTTCAGTGACACCTGGATATCTTTCAAAGCTCTAGTGGAGGTGAGCAGCAGCGGGATGTGAAAATCAGCGCAAGCTCGAATATACGCTTTATATAGTCCATTTACAGTGGCTCTCTTTGCAACTGACTTATTGCCTGCAACCGACTTCAAGATACTGAGCCTAGCAGAAATAGAACTCTTGACAGCATTAGCATCATGCACCCAGTCAAGACGCGGATCCAACCAGAACCCGAGGTACCTGACTTTATCCTTAGCTATGACGGAGATACCGTCCACCAGGATAGACCCCGTAGCCTTGATGACACGGTGGAAAATCATCAGCTCGGTTTTATTACCAGAGATGGCCAATCCACGGGCAGCCAGCAAACGAGAACCAGTGGCAATAGCAGTTTCAAGAGTGAAGAGGAGTGCCGGCAGATCAGTTCCAGTCAGCCACACAGCAACATCGTCTGCATAGGCTACCACATTGACTGATGCATTCAGGGCAATAAGTACCGCATTGATAGCTATAGCAAACAAGGCAGGGCTGAGGCAGCTTCCCTGTGGAAGCCCTCTATCCGTGACCAGCACCCTAGACCAGGAGCCATTAACTCTTGTTGCGAACTGCCGTTGACCGAGAAGAGCCAACACCGCCGCCCTAAGCTTGGCTGTGACACCAAGGCCGGCCGGGCATGCTATAGTGTAACACTGCCTAACAAATGTGAAATTATTAGCATTAAAAATATTCGCGCGAATGAATTGTTATGCTATTTCTGCGTCATTGTTGGAGTTGGAGCTGGCGGATGAATACAGACAGATCTTTGGTAAGCAGGCTTTGGTCGCGTCGCTAACACTTTCGCCACTGACTAATGTTGGTGGATTTTACCATTTTTAAGGAAGAGACCTAAATTCAAGATTGTTTCTAAGGACTCGCCACTTCCATTGGAGTAAGAGGAGCTGGATAAAACTAAGCCCATACCTCGCCATACAGGAGAAGAGAAATTAACAGTATTAAACTTTGTTTATAATTTACACAAAAGGCGCTCTGTAAACTCGGCTCCAAAGCATTAAAAAGGAAACACCCGAGTTGTGCGAGCATTAAACACTTACTCTGGCTTTCGTTGAAGATTATAAAAAAAAAAAGAATACGAAAGTCTTTTTCTAAACTTTCCTTAAATCATGCTGGAGCTAAAACAAGCAACGCTTTTGCACTAATGCACCTTCAAGTTAATTAGAACATAAAAAATAATTAACATAAAAAATAAACTCCGACTGCATGCGCATCAACGCGTTTCGTTTGTAATTCTCCGAGGGAAAAAAAAAACAACTTCCGAGCCCTGTTTTCCAAGTTCAAACAATGATTAAAAAAAGAATTAACCTTATAATAATTACAGATATAGGCCTATCTGCCTCTCTCACCGACACAAAAATGGCGAAAACATTTGAAGGAATCTTAGGCTAGGCCCACAATTCGACTCGTAAATTATGGTAAACTCCGGCTCGTAGCGCCACACGTAGCTCGCTGTGAAGTAGCTAATCTGCCGGGATCCCGTTTCTTTCGGTTACCTAGCAGGAAGTGACGTACAAACCGCTGCAGCTGCGACACAACTGAAGGTAAGAAACGCATGAACACCAACAAATATTTCCCAAGATGCTAACTTGAGCTAAACCTCATTAGCCTTAGAAAAACCTCGGACACTGGGGAGCCAGCTAAAAAGGTTAACGACATGAAGGACAACAGAAGATGGTGACGCAGCAGATGTTAAGAGTAAAGCCCTTACCAGACTGGCAGCTCGCGGCTGCACGGCTACGCAAGATGGTGTATCAAAGACGTCAATATTAGTCCTTAACGTAACACCAATCATACGATTGCAGCAATATTGACCTTGTAGGCACGTAGTAACGCATCACTTCGCAAGAAATTGTCTTCTGTCTGGAGAGGGCTTAAGGGTCTGAATGTCTAAACCTAGAAGGAACAAGCACAAGCTTTGCAGTAAGGGTCTAGTTGTAAAATTTTGCCAGTAAGAGGTTGGTAGCGCTGGTAAAACCCTTACTACCCGGTTGTTAGCGTAATGACTTAGTAAGCTAATTTTGTAAATCCAACTTTGTAAATATAGTTCTAAGTTAACGGACAGAACGTATGTAGATGAACGGTTGTGGCAAGTTTTTTTGTGCTTCGAAACAGAGAACTTTAAGAACACAATTTTCTAGTGAAGTTTGGCATTTGACTTTTTATGCTTTTTATGATTATCTTTAGGCTATACGAATTACGAACATTTAAAGGGCAATTACATCCGTTTTGATATGCATGTTTTACTTTTGGATCATTTACGCAATAACTAAACACACGAATTGCGGTAGGAATACGTTACGTAAGTCCGATACAACAATTTAATTACTGCATCACCAAAACACGATACGGAGACCGCCATTGTTTTGCTGGAACGCGCAGAAATTAATGCCGACAGATGGTGCTTATCGATTTCGACTCGCAGCCGATTGAGATAGCTCTGTTGTCTGTGAGTAGTTCAAGCATCCGACGGCCTTAGCTGGCTACTACTGTCGGCCAGCTAAGGCCGTCAGAGGCTTGAGCTACTCACAGCCAGCAGAGCTATCTCAGTCAGCTGCGAGTCGAAATCGATAAGCACCGTCTGTCGGCATTAATTTCTGCGCGTTCCAGCAAAACAATGGCGGTCTCCGTGTCGTGTTTTGGTGATGCAGTAATTAAATTGTTGTATCGGACGGACTGTACCTAACGTATTCCTACCGCAGTTCTTGTGTTTAGTTATTGTGTAAGTGATCCAAAAGTAAAACATGCATGTCAAAATGGATGTAATTGCCCTTTAAGTTAATTGATGACAACCAATATTGATCTCTGCTGCAAATACGCTGCCATGTTACTAAACCAAAAAAAAAGAAAAAAAAAACATTTCAACCTAAACCAAACCAGGAAACGCACACCCCACCAACATTCGACTTGTTCATGACCTAGTAAGCCACTTTTGTTAATCCAACTCTGTAAATATAATTCTAGCCTATGGAGAGAACGTTTGTACGTACGGTTGTAGCAGGTTTTTTTTTGCTTGAAATATTTTTAAAGAATGTTCTTTAAAGCATTTGACTTTTGATCCTTTAGAATTTTTGGCTATATTTATACGAATTTTTAAAGCAATTGATAACAACCAATAATGCTCTCACAGCGAACACGTCAGTTACCAACTCACCCCCCCCCCCCCAAAAAAAAAAAATTTCAAGACAAAGCAGGAAACGTACACCATACTACCAATGGATCATCACATGGGACTTTACGGACGGATCGCTTACAGTTTTTCGTGTCAAAATTCTTAAGAACGAACGCTAACCACCGGTAAGTAAGGATGTAATGCTTACCAGCCTTTTACTGACAAAATTTGATACCTTGACCTTTACTGTCAAAGCTTATCCGTGGTCCTTCTAGGTTTTGACTTTTAGACTTTGACTGTTAACATTCAACGTTCCGTTTTGTTTATTAATACTAGAGGAGTAGTATAACTTCCTTTTCTTCTTCACCATCTTTTTGGAAACCAGGTCCAGAACGAAATATGAATTTAAAACTTTCAAATAAACTCCTTTTCATGAACGTGCCCTTTTTTTTTGTGCGTGTTGAACGTATTTATTTAATACTGCTGAACGAAGCAAGCAATCTGCATTAAAGACTGGCCTTGTGAGGATACACAATACACTAGTCTGAGAAAGAAAGAAAAGACAACTGCCCCGACTGGGATTCGAACCCATGACTTCCCGTTTACTAGCCGGATGCCCTAAACGGGAAGTCTGGGGTTCGAGTCCCAGTCGGGGCAGTTGTCTTTTCTTTTTTGCTGCTTGCTTCGTTTGCCCTTTACCTTGTGATTTCTTTTTTTTATTTAATACTGCTGGTTTGAAAGGGATTTATTTTAGAAAAACGTTCGGAAAATGAAAAGCGTCATTAACAGGAGTTCGTGCAATTCGTGAAATTAACCAGAATGACAACTCGTTATTTTTTTTGTTTCTTCTCATATTGCCTCTTTACACAACACACGCACAAATGAAATGGGCAAGTTAATTTCACATTTATAAATTTGTTAAGTTCAATTTTTTATTCTGGGGTTGGTTTGGGAAAAGAGGGTTAAATCGCTGCACGGTTCTGTGGTACCGTATTTCCTCAAATGAGGCCGGGGAACTTATTAATTTTACGCCGTCCATATACAAAACCCGGTACTAATTCGAGACCCAGTACCCTTTCAATGCCCGGCACTCATTTTTTTTTTTTTAGTGCTGATCAACTAAAAACGAAGCTTGCCATTTATTTGTCATAGTGCTGCAATCGCGCTGCACCAGCTTTAATAGCAATACTTGACAAATTCAAGAGTCCACGTGTAGCAATTTTTTGTCTGGACTCAAGTTATCGAACTTGGGAGTCTCCAATAATAAGCGCTGTTCAGCCATTGACTCGCAAACTCTCCTTTGGTCATATGTAGAAGTGTCAGCCACTTCGCAAGGAAAGCTTGCGAGTCATCAGCTGAACAGCGCTTTATTAGTGGCGACTCCCACGTTCGAAAACGTGGAGTCCAGACAAAAAGTTGCTACACGAACATACGTGGACTCTAGAATTTGTCAAGTGTTGCTATTAAAGCTGGTCAGTGGCGTGTCAGACTACGGTCGGCCCCTGCCACAGTAATACGGGGGAGGTGTCAGCCACTTCTACATATAGCCAAAGGACATCTTGCAAGTCACCGGCTGAACAGTGCTTTATTATTGAAAATTCCCACGTTCGAAAACTTCGAGTCCAGACAGAAAGTTGCTATGCGTGGACAGTCATATCCTGGGCCAAAGTGGAACAAATTACTAGCTGTATAGGCTACCAGTTATCTATGCAATGCTGTTACATCCCCAATGGTGGTGGTGTCTGCGGGCTGGAATGTTGCTGCCGTACAATCTACCATTTATCGTTGCATTGCAAACAACGCTCTGAACTCATTAACGTTATTTATGATATGATGAGTGCAAACCGTTGAGAAAACTTGTAGAGGTTCTGGGGGAGTGGGCGACCCTAACGTGATAATACTAAAGTGTGGGGGATGGTTCAGTGTGTGAAATTCAATAATTAAGAAGACATTTGGCTGGGTTCAATATTTGATGGTTCA
>JAHWFP010213616.1:63022-77330 GCA_023313725.1 Lithobius niger
GAAGGCCTTTACTGAAAGGTTTGACCTCCGTCTCCCATGTTAAAGCCGAAATGTTGATGCTAATTTCTCGGCTGCATTTTAACAGTTTCCACTCAAATTTAGTAT
Organism: Lithobius niger; assembly: GCA_023313725.1. Taxonomy (NCBI): domain Eukaryota; kingdom Metazoa; phylum Arthropoda; class Chilopoda; order Lithobiomorpha; family Lithobiidae; genus Lithobius; species Lithobius niger. Next base: position 63,128 of record JAHWFP010213616.1, read on the forward strand.
ATAAACTTTGTTGGACATGGTGAACACGTGTACCAACTGTTATTAATTTCCGATTGGTCACTTTGGAGATCTGGACTTGAGCTGGAATCGTGAGTTTCATGTTTGGTTTGGACTTCTTCTTTGGACACGTTTATACATTGGTCTCTACAGACTAAACCTTTGTCCTAGAAAGCTGGTTCTTAGCTCATTTGAAAGAGCTACTTCCGGGGATGTGCTCTTTATAGAAATAGAAATTTCAATTGGTCGAGACATTTCGGAGTTACGGGGCCCTGAACAATCAGTTTTATTGTTTTACATTGTTTTAAACATTGTTATTAGGCAATAATGCCAATCAGCAAACGCCAGCCGCAATGCGTAGACTTAAAAGACCAAACCATTGCTAACAATGCTGTGAGTCAACAATTTACCCGCACTTTTGAAGAAACGAGAAGAGGAAACATTATCCTTATTGCGAATTAGTTTATATAGTGCTGTTTTGTGTCTAATGCTGTCATTCAGTGATCTGATCTGTGTTCAGTTGTGGAATGGTTAGGTTTAGTATTAGGTTAAGTTAGATTGAGCGTGTGACGTAGTGTTCGTCTAGTAGTATACATAAATATAGTGGTTTGACATCATCCGGCCGTTTTAAAGCTAAAATGTTCGTTGCTCATTTGACTTGTCAGCCTGTAATAAATCCCCCCTGTGGGCTGCATCACCCGAGTGCCGCGCGAGGCTTTCTTTCCTGGGGAGCGCACCGCCGCGACTTCTTTTTTGCTCTCTATGGCAACTTCTTTCCTCCCCTCCCCCACAAAATCTTCTTCCCCCAAAAATTCTTCCCCTCCTCGGCGCACTAGCAAGCGCCAGAGGAGGGAACCTGAGATGGTTGGGCCTAGTGCCCAGTTACCAGACGTTCGTAAAAGTCGGGACCAAGTCCCGAAGTTCCTGGTGGTGACAGGTGAGGGCCGAGATGTTACACAACTCGGTCCTTTCGCTGTCCACAAAGCGCTAAAGGGGATCTGTGGTTCAGATCCGAAGAGAGTCTCTCGGCTCCGTGCTGGGGGATACCTTGTGGAGGTTGCGGACGATGCTCAGGCAAAGAGGCTTTTGAAGGCGAGTGCACTGGGGTTATGCCCGGTGCGTGTGGAGCCGCATCGTACCTTAAATAGCAGTAAGGGGGTCGTGACGTGCTTTGATTTGAGGGGTCTCAGTGATGATGTCATCCTGGACGAACTCAAGTCACAAGGCGTTACGGCCGTTAGGCGTTTGACGTGGAAAGGCGAGAATGGTGCCCAGCCAACTGACACCTTTTTCCTGACCTTTGATTCGCCGGTTGCACCGCAGCACATTACTGCCGGTTACCTGCGGTTGAAGGTCAGATGTTATGTCCCGAACCCAATGCGGTGTTACCGCTGTCAACGCTTTGGTCATACCAGCGGTTCCTGTAAGGCTAAGCCAACCTGTGTTAGCTGTGCTCAGGCAGCCCATGAGGGCACTGATTGTGCTGCCCCGGCGCGCTGCGTCAACTGCGGTGGTCAGCACCAGGCCTCTTCACGGGACTGCCATGTTTATGTTGAGGAACGTCGTGTTCAGGAATTGAAGGTTAAGGACGGGCTTTCCTACTCGGAGGCCCGGAAGAAAGCCAAACTATCGGCGCCGACGCTAACACGTTCTTTTGCCCAGGTGTGCAGTGCGTCATTGCCTGGCCCAGTTGGTGAGTCTGCTGATTTGGCGGATTTGCGCGCTGAGCTCAGGTCTTTGACGAGGACGGTGGGCATGCTTGTTACTTTGTTGACCCAGCAACATCCATCTTTGCAGGGTCTTTTGGGTCCTTCAGACCCGGTTGCTGCCGTGCCGTCGACTTCTGCCCAGCCTGCACATGCTTCTGCTTCTGCTCCTGTTACTGTTCCTGTTCCTGATGCTCTAACTGTTCCCAGGCAGGTGAAGGCTTCGGCTAAGCCTCCGCCTGCCCGGAGTGCGCCACAGAAGCCGTCGAAGAAGAAGGCTTCTGCTGGTAAAGCCTCAACTCCGCCTGTGAAGACGTCTCCACCGGGAGAGACGGTGAAACGGTCGTTGAACGGCCAGCTTGCTGAGGGGTCCATTGCGTCCCCTCAACATTGTGATACCACTCTGCCCATGGAGCAGGAAGAGATTTCCTGTTCTAATTCTCCGGGACTTTTTCCTCCTTCCGAGGACAACTTTGTTCTGACCCTCACTCCATCTTTTGATTCGGGTGAGGATTCAGATGTTTTCGGATCGCCCAGAGGAGGAGTTGAGGAGGATGGTCTTGTCTTAAGCCCGCCCTAATGCCTGCGCATACCATCGTTCAGTGGAACTGTCAAAGTTATCGGACCCATGCGGAAGAGCTGCGGCTGCTTTTGTCGCATTGGCGACCTCTGTGCTGCTGCCTTCAGGAAACTTGCTTTAAGGCGTCGGATAATCCGGTTGTTAGGGGTTACTCTGTCTACCGTCTGGATGCAGACCCTGTGCCACGTGCACATGGTGGTGTTGCAGTGCTGGTTCAACACTCTCAGCCGCATGCCAGTGTGCCTCTGCACACTAGATTTCAGGCGGTAGCAGTTCGAGTTTCTTTCCAATTGGATATTACTGTCTGTTCGCTTTATTTGCCACCGGATGAGGTCTTTGGGGTTGGTGACCTGGAGGACCTGGTTCGACAGCTTCCTGCCTCGTTCCTCTTGCTGGGCGACTTTAACAGCCACCATGTCCAGTGGGGAGGACCTACTACTGACAACAAGGGAAGGATCCTTGAGGAGTGGATGCGGATGGGGTCCGTTTGCATCCTGAACGATAGAGCCATGACACACTGTAACTTGGCAACGGGCAATTGGTCAGCGGTGGACTTAGCCTTTTGCTCGCTGGCCATCCCAGTTCACTTCACTTGGGCTGTCACTGCCGATCTGCATGGAAGCGATCACCTCCCCATTGTGTTGTCCACAACACAAGGGGGTTCTGTGGCTTCCAGGCCAGCCCGGTGGGCGCTTAAGCGTGCTGAATGGTCAGCCTTTGCTGAGGCTGCTGTGTTTCAGCGTGCGGTTGAGGACTTTTCTGATGTGGGTGAACTTTCCACTCATTTCACTGATGTGGTCCTTGCTGCTGCTCATGCTACTATCCCGCGTACGTCCACACAGCCGCGGCGGGTTCCTGTTCCGTGGTGGACGCCTGCTTGCGGGCAGGCCATTCAGGCCCGCCGGCGAGCGTTGCGTGCATTCACGGTCAGCCCGACTACTGGCAACTTTGTAGCGTTTAAGCGCTGTCGTGCCCGTGCCAGGTATGTCATCCGTGAGGCTAGACGTGCTTCGTGGGCAGCTTATGTTTCGTCGATCACGCGCTCCACGCCTTCTCAGCAGGTGTGGCGGAAGGTGCGCCAGATTTCGGGGAGGAGCGTGCCTTCCCCGGTTTCACAGCTGAAGGTGGCGAATACCGTGATCTCTTCTGTGCCAGATATCGCCAATTGTCTTGCGTCTGCATTTGCGCGGGTCTCGAGTGATGACCATTATGATCCTGGTTTCCTCGGGATTAAGCGTAGAGAAGAGGCTCGCTTTCTTGACTTTCGCTCCGATGGGCTAGAGGAGTACAATTTACCATTTACCTGGCAGGACTTAGTTTCAGCTTTGTCCAAGTCGCATGACTCCGCCCCGGGGCCTGACGATGTTCACTATCAACTGTTACAACATCTGACCCTTGCCTCCCAGCAGTTCTTGCTGGGGATGTTCAACCGTGTGTGGGCAGAGGGCTCTATTCCAGCAGCGTGGAAGACAGCAGTGGTCATCCCGATTGTAAAACCTGGCAAAGACCCTACTTCTCCTTCCAGTTATCGCCCAATCGCTCTGACTAGCTGTGTCTGTAAACTTATGGAACGGATGGTCAGTGAGCGGTTGGTGTGGGTGTTGGAATCACGGGGATTCTTATCCGTGTCCCAGTGTGGCTTTCGACGGTTTCGGTCAACTATCGATCATCTAGTTGCCCTTGAATCAGATGTGAGGGAGGCTTTTCGCCTGCGTCATCATCTGGTTCAGGTTTTCTTTGACTTGGAGAAGGCGTATGATACGACGTGGCGTTATGGGATTCTCCGTAATCTCTATAACTATGGCTTGAGGGGACAGATGCCACTGTTGCTTTCTGCTTACCTCTCAGGCCGTTCTTTTCGCGTTCGTGTCGGGGCGACTCTTTCCCGCCCGTGTGTCTTGGAGAATGGTGTGCCTCAAGGGGGTGTTCTTAGTGTCGTCTTGTTTGCTATAGGGATCAACCCCATTGCTCAGCAAGCTGCTGTTCCCCAGTCACTGTTTGTCGATGACTTTGGCCTGCGCTTTCGGGCAGCTCGCATGCAGACCTGCGAGCGGCAGCTACAGCTGGCAATTAATAAAGTCCAGACCTGGGCGGTAAGTAATGGTTTCCGGTTTTCTCCGGACAAGACTGTGTGCATCCACTTTTGCCGCCAACGAACACTGCACCCGGATCCTTGCCTGTACTTGGGACAGGCACAAATTCCTGTTGTCCCACAGGCACGTTTCCTGGGTCTGGTGTTCGATTCCAGGTTGTCTTGGCTTCCACACTTACGCCAGCTTAAAGACAAGGCTTTGCGGGCGCTTAACATCTTGCGGGTCCTGTCGGGCACTTCATGGGGTGCCGATCGCGCTGCCATGTTGCGCCTCTACCGAGCCCTTGTCCGCAGCAAACTTGATTATGCGTGTATGGTCTATGATTCGGCTAGTGACTCCACTCTCCAGATGTTGGACACAGTGCATCACAGTGGCCTGCGTGTGGCGACTGGGGCTTTTCGAACTTCTGCAGTGGTCAGCCTCTATGCTGAGGCCTCGGAGCCACCTTTGGCCATTCGTCGGCGACAGCTTGCCATTCAGTATGCTGTGCGTTTGCGTGCTGTGCAATCCAGTCCTGCTTGGTCCATGGTTTTTGGGCCAGACTTGCGAGTCGGTAGACGCAGGGTGGGTAAGGGTGATTTCCGCGATAGGCTCCAGCAGTCCTGTCAGGAGATAGCCTTTGAAATGCCCTGCGTCTTGAGGCTTGGGAGAATGCCAGTTGCCCCTTGGCTTGTCCCAGGTGGCAGTTTCATTTTTGCTCTGGCGTCCCTCCCGAAGGGTTCCACTTTACCAGCAAGGTACTTACAGGAGTTCCGGCGGCTGAGTTCTCAGTACGCCGGTTATCAGCGCCTGTTTACTGATGGGTCGAAGTCCGACGTTGGCGTGGCGTGTGCTTGTGTGTGTAAGGGTGTAACGGTTGCCCATCGCCTTCCATCAGGCTATTCTGTGTTCTCTGCAGAGCTTTTGGCTCTTGGTTTGGCGGTGGAATGGATCCTTGACCTTCAGGGCGCGCATTTCATTGTCTTTAGTGATTCCATGAGTGCCCTGGAGTCCTTGGCGAATTACAATCCTCGGAACCCCTTGACACAACGTGTCCAAGCTTTGCTTTCCCGCTTGCCTGGCCAGCGGAAAACCGTGCTTTTCTGCTGGATCCCGGGCCATGTTGGGATAGCAGGGAATGAACAAGCTGATTCTGCTGCGAAAAGGGCCCTTTCTGGCCCTCTCGGTAGGGATCTCAGCCTTGTTCCCTCAGATGCCTTTTCAACTCTGCGTCTGAGGTTACACGCTTTTTGGCAAACCTTGTGGGACAGACAGGACGGTAATAAGTTACGGGCCATTAAAGGCACTGTCGAGGAGTGGCACTCGGCGTGTCGCCGCAGTCGCCGTGAGGAGGTTGTGTTGGCCCGTTTGAGAATTGGTCACACCCGACTTACTCACTGTTTCCTTTTGCGGGGGGTTGACCCTCCAGAATGTTCTTGGTGTCGACGGCCACTTACGGTCCGGCACTTACTTGTTGATTGTCGCCATCTTGATGGTGTTCGTCGTCGGTTCCATCTTCCGCATGACATTGCGCGTCAGTTGGGCGATAAGTCTGTCCTCCTGTCCGGTGTTTTTCAATTTTTGCAGGAGGTACAGATGTATGACAAGATTTAGGTTAGGGGTTTGAATAATATCTCTGTAATGTGTGGTGCAGTGGCAACCAGGACCACTGCACTGTGACTGAGGTTGGCGCTAATGACCAAGTTGTCGACGCGCCATTAAGCCTCAATCCCCCCCCCCCCCTGTAATAAATACGAATAAAAGCCAAAGTCGCTGAAAGAGAGCTGTAGAAAACCCAACTCACAAACGAAAGACTTACACTGAATGAGCGAGCGAAGCGAGTGAAATTCAGTGCGTTGCAAGGATTACAGAAGACCTACTTGGTATGTCAAAGTACCACGAATTAGAAAACAAAAACGAGCTCGTTTGATGTGTAAAGTAAGGTTTAACTGATCCGAAGTCAAAACAACAAGTAACACAAGTAAACTTTCCTGTAAGGTTTCGCATACCGCAATGTTCCTGTACTGTTTAGTCCACGTGAAACCTTACTGCTGTATTCACATGTTTTTACGGTTTTTACTTTAAAACACAATAGGTCTGATCGGTTCAATCTACTTGGCTAAACGACATCGCTGAAAAATCGTTAAAACCATACTTTTAGTGTGCGTAGTTGCAGACCTACAAATTAAGTAATTCAGGGTTCGTGCGACTCCTTCAAAACCTGGAAATGCCGTTGAAAGTAAAACTGAAATACCAGTCCTGAAGTCTTGAATATGAAATCTTTTAGCAAGAAGCATTATGAAATAATGCTGACAAATTTAGCCCCGGAAGTAGGCGAGTTTGTAGCCTATATCATACACTAAATTATTCTTACAATAATTTTTAAGGTTGGGATATGGTTTAAATTTTATTTATGTGTCATATGGTTGAATACAGTAGTAAGGTTTCACGTGGACTAAAGAGTACAGGAACATTGCGGTATGTGAAACCTTACAGGAAAGTTTGTGTTCCTCTGCTGTTTTAACTTCGGATCAGTTAAATCTTACTTTAAACATCAAACGAGCTCGTTTTTGTTTTCTAATTTACGTACAGCAGGACGTAACACTAGCCAACACTTACCGCGGTGCGTCTTGGCGTTACATAGAGCTCAACCAGTTGGGACCTGATCGTACCTGTTAGCCAGTCACGTGACATAATGCTTTAGGCAATGCCCCATTATTCTCCAGAGTATAAATACTGCTGGCAGAACGACCGGGAGGCCAGTTGGTGTTGGAGAAGGAACTCGAAAGGTTGTGTCTCTGACACTCTCTAGGGCTGGTACAGGCCGCAACCTGGACCAGTGCCTAATATGTGATACTCTGTGCATAGTCCCCTAGATGTGCAGTAAGGATTGGATTGGATTTAAGTTCTAGAACTTGACACCTCTCGTCCATTCTCTGGGTAGTTACATACACAATTTGCGTGGAATTAATTCCCTCGCTTCACACATTTAGTCTTGTCTTAGTCTAGTCTTGTTCTTATCTAAACCATGCGCCAAGGCTGTTTGCCGTGACGCACGTACCACGTCACTGGGCTAGTCCACTCAGACGGTCAAAGATCTGCTGTTCTCGTTCGTCAGTGGCTAACTCTTGATGACATCACTGTAAACAGCCGTGGCTCGTGGTATGAACACAATTTGTGTCACTGTGGGGTCCACGGTAATGAGATGGCTGTGTCCCTCTCCAAGTGTGGTGACGGCGGTCCTGTTCAGTTCGCCCTGGCCTACAAGGACTTGCGTGCTGTTCTTGTGGTCTCCATCTGCTGCAGCGTGGCAGAGTGAGTGGAACGGTAGTGAGAAGGGCCGTCACCCACACGCCCTGCATCCTACTGTCTCCGCTCCAGGACTCCTGTCTCGTTTGAGGACGGGACACACGCTCCTCAACGGATATATGTGTAGGTTGGGTTGGCGGACGTCACTATTGTGTGACTGTGGTGACGCAGCGGAATCAGTGTCACACTTCTTGCTGGACTGCAGGCGTTGGGCGAAGTACCGACGTGCTGCCCTGAGGGATTGTTCTTGCTTAGGGGAGGTCTTGGGCGAGGTCTTGAGGAGGTCATGGGGAGGTACCCCCTTCAACTCTGACCTTCGCACTTGTGACTTGGGGGTAACCGCCGACCAAAATCTCAAATTTAACACCCATACTACCAACACTATATCAAACGCAAACTCAGTTGTGGGCCTCATCAATCGTACAATCGCCTCCAGGCAAGCCAGTGCTTATTTAAAACTTTTTCTATCACTTGTTAAACCAATTCTGGAATATGTACAGTTCCGGTCAAAAAAAAAAAAACGCCTTCGTTATACGGAAGAGTGGAGGATTAATGTATGTGACTCTGAACGAAAATATTGATATCTCGAAAACTACTGAGCATAATTGAATGAAACAAACACTGGGTTGCGTATTATGATATCAGCTATATTTCTATGCGTATTACATGAAATAGTAAGTATCCAAATATAACTGGTCGAGCGAGCAACACGAGTTGATAACTAATAATATATCTCATAAACTACTGGAAATAATTGAATAAAACCAAAACTGGACTAATTGTTATGATGTATGCTATATTTGTATACGTATGGCGTGCAATGTAACGCAACAAAATATAATATGCAATTCAGTCTTTGTTTCATGAAAATCCGTCCAGTAGTTTACAAGATAACTGAATTTCTCCATGGTTGTTATTACGACCCTCGATATAACGAAAAAGGGCGTTTTTTTTTTACCGGAACTGTACTTGACTTTTGGTGCCGCTTCTTGAAAAAGGACCTATCAGCTCTCGAACAGGTACAAAGACGCTTTAGGAAAAGGGTCCATAGCCTTTATAACACTCCATATGACCAACGTTTGAAGATACTTAAAATACCGTCTCTTTGGTGGCAGTTTGTCAGAGGTGAAATTATTTAAAATTCTTAAACTTGATTTCGGCGTTCGCAAGCTAAAAGACCTTAGGTTACAGACCTACAAAGCTATGCGCCGCCACAGATAAAAATACGAATTTTCTTTCCACACACAAGCATGCGTGGGCGAAACATACCTTTTTTCCCCTCGTTTTTTTGGAATGGTCTCCCACAAGCCGTGGTCTCTAGAAAATCAGTTAATTCTTTTAAGAACCTGTTTGACGGACACATTACCGCCAATTCCCCTCACCTTGTCAATTTTTTCGTAGAGCAGCTTATGCTTCAGTTGCTATGTTTTTCATATTTTTCTTTATCGATGCATGTTTCAGAGTCTACCAAAGCCTGAAAGGCTATTTTTTGTTATACTTTACAATATTTCTAACGTTATTGTTTCATAACTTTTAGCTTCTATTTTGTAGCTGTTATAAATCCAATCGTAGACAAATATATATTGTGTCATTTTCCTGCCGTGGATGCTGCATGTATACTTCTATTACGTCAGGTCTTAATTTAATTTAATTTACATATGACTTGTTTATATAAATTTATACAAATTTCATTTTTCTACATTAACTTTTTTACTTTGCTTTTTTCCTCTCTTCCTGTTTTTATTTGTATAATTTGCACTTGCGTTTTTACTTAGGTCTATTTTTTTTTCGACACCGTAAATCCGGTAATGCTCTATGGGCGATTGGATTTCGTAAACTAAAGTTAAAGTTGGCTGTGGCCTTATATATGGCCGGGAGTGCAGGGAACCGCTTCCGGACAGTCCTGGGTTTTTGCACGGCGACCGGGCGTTTTCTGGCAAAGGTGTTGGGATCTACACTCCACTACACTCCTAAAACTAATACTAAACTGTCAGTCTGACAAAAGCTCAACGGCTGTTCACACCCGAAAGCGCATGGTTGCACCGCAGAATTCTAGAACTGTCCGGAAATGGTACCTCGCAGACACGACCGTGTGTGGAACCCCCAAAACCTCTCGCAGATCCACGCAAGCCCGAAGTGCGACCCTCCTGTACTGCGCCCACTGCCGATACTCCAGCAGGAAATGCCGTATGGACTCCGGGGCATCCCCACAACTGCACAAAGGGGACGGCCGCCAGCCTAACCTGCACATATGCTCGTTGATGAGTGCGTGCCCGGTCCGCAATCGTGACAGCAAGCCTGCGTCTTGCCGTGAGAGGCTGCCAAGGGATGCTGCAACAGTGACCGAGACAAGGGGATGCAACGCATACAGACGCCTACCCTTCTCACTGCTACCCACTCCGTTTGCCACTAAGGAGAGGAGAGCAACTGGAGCACAGGGCGGAAATCCTTATGGGCGAGGGCAAACTAACAGTGCCACCTACCCTAACCCGAGCAAGGGAATCCACCACCTCATTGCCGTGTACCACTGTGTCCGGGAACCCAACGGATACTGACCACGCAACCTTCACGCTCATCCCCAAAGAGATTTGTACCAATTTCCAGTGACAGTGGGTGGTGAACCTCAAGCGAACTAAAGGACCGGCGCAGAAACTGGATCGCAGCTGCGGAGTCCGAATAGATAACCAGCCGGGTGACTTGAAGGTCCACGCCAACATCCAATGCGACGGAGAGAGCGACAAGCTCCCCCACTTAACTCGAGGGGACGAACTGCAACTGCCATGAGACACAGAGTTTGAAGTCCTGAACAAACACCCCGACGCCACCAGACCACGAGTCACGGCTGAAGGAGGCATCGCTGAACACTGACACCTCCCCTTCCACTGCTATATCAGCCAGCTGAGGCCCCGGGGCACACACTTCAACAAGTCTGTTGCACCACTCCCAAGGGTGTGACGGACGTACCAGGGTCGGCAGCCGGGACTGCTTTAGAGACTCTCTACCCAGGAGCGTGGCACCAAGGCCCAATGCCCCCAGGCGCAGGCGAGCACGGGAGCTCAGCAACCCGTATACGAAAGGATCCTAGCTAGGGGGTCCAAACACCCACTAGCCACTGCCCGAAGGCAAAGGAAGGTCAAGAGCTCCTCTGCCCTGATTTGCACGGGGAGCTCCCCCGCCTCCACCAGCAGGGCAGGTACCGGAGTGGAGGGCAAGCACCCTGTGACCGTCTGCAGACAGGTGTTCAAAGTAACCTGCACACCGTCAAGTGCCCTCCGACTCGAAACCAGGAAAGGCACGTGGAAATCTGCAGCAGAGCGAATGTATACCCTGTAGAAGGATGGCAGCACCGCCCTCTTAGCAAGGAGCCTGTTAGAGGAGAGAGCCTGCAGGGTCCTGTGCCTCGCAACCAAGCTCTCGCGAACAGTGTTAACTTCCTCCGCCCAGGACAACTGGCAATCGAGACTGACGCCCAAGTAGCGGACCGACCGGGAGGCAATGACCCAAGCCGATCCAATCCTCAGTACCACAGGCACAAATGGAGCCCTCGAAAAGACAACCATCTCCGTCTTGTTCGGTGACAACGACAGCCCCTGACGGCCAGGAAGTGTAATGTCTTTCCTTTCCTTTCCATGATTTTATTGAGGCCATCACCTATTGTCGAACGCCCCAACTAATAATTACAACACGTCAAACTATGCTACACCAAGCCGCATCAACATGCGGGAAACTTAAGCAACATCCACTCCAAGTAACACACTACAAGAATTTACACCACAAGAAATACGGTCAGCGCACTACCCGGCCGAAGCACTCGCACACACCACGTCTGCACTTCACCGCTTGTTACGCTATCACCACACACATCTGTATTCCTTCACTTGTCAAACTCTAGCTCACCAGCACGCTCAGTTGATCCAGGGTACCCTCACAAATACCGCGTTCACCTCACACTCACAATGGTCGCAATGGTCACGCCTCGGCCGTTACTCAGTCTGCCACTCATTGTGGTACCGACACAGAACATCGCCGTCATATCACCGCTTTCACTGTGCACAACTTCTTTCCCTGCAGCGAGTTGGAGAGGGGAGGGGGAGAAGGTTCCAAACTAAACTGTGATACTCGCTTCAGCACAAAACAAGACAATGGACCATAACTTACTAACTGGATTCCGTCCCTGTGAATGAGACAGCAGCCCCGCTAGCGTTGGAAGAGCTCGCAACCATGGGAAAAGACGTTCTCTCCTTTACATACCTGGGACAGAACACATGCTCTGGCGACTCATCCATTAAAGACAGTGGACAGAGTGGGGATCCCCCCCACCCATAGTTGAACTTATGCGCTCGGAGCAACGTACAGCCAACACGCAACCTGGAGAGCGTTCTTGCATCCTTAAAACTAAGCCTGTCAACATTTGACGCCGTGCCACAGACAGGGTGTAAGGCAAAAAGAACCCTCCCACCAGATGTACCCTCCCACATACTCTGCCACCTGGCCGCAGCTCTCTGACGAGCCGCTGATGGCCGCATGCGAGCAGACAGCCACTGGACCAATTTAGCACAATTCCTCTGTGCCGCCTCGCGCGTAAGACCATCCGCCTCTTCATTACCCCGGACTCTACTGTGTCCTTTGACCCATTTAAAAACGACTGTGCTGGTGCGTAATGCCGCCCAAAACTTCCACGCAATGGAAAAGATCAGCGGGTCCCTGACCACCAGGCCCTCCCATTGAGCTCTTCAGCAACTTGTAGGCCGAAAGTGAGTCCATTAGGATGGAAAACAAAGGGAGCTGCAAGCCCAGTGCCACATCAAGGGCAACAGAAATTGGGAGAATCTCACACGTTGTGCTCGACGACACAGAGGACACCCTGCGTTTAAGCGCCAGCTTGAGGGATGGAATCGCGACACCCACGAGGTTGGCGCTAATGACCAAGTTGTCGACGCGCCATTAAGCCTCAATCCCCCCCCCCCGATCCCACCCACTCCATCCAGTGGGAGGAACGAAGCGTCGCAAAAACACATCACACTCCACAAAGCTTGCATCAAAGAGGACCCGCAGTCCTGGGCACCACGTCCAGGGACTGAGCGGCATGGAAGTGGCCACCTCCAGTGTGTGCCCCGACACACGTTGGAGCAATGTGATGCTCCCATCCTCCCCCAAAGATCATGTGCCCACTCACTCAGGGTCATATAGTCTGCAGTTCTACCAACGGGGTCCTTACCCCCTCTACTGAGGTTACGCAAGCACAGCGCCAGCAAGAACTCCTCCGCCCTGTATTCAAGGGGAGGCTCATTGCACTCCACCCATAGTGCCTGCACCGGGGTGGAGGCAATGTAGCCCGAAACAGTACTGAGACACGCATTCACGACAACATGTACTGCATTGATATGCCATCTTACCCCACACAGGAAGGGGAGGTGGTAATCAATGAGGGACCTGATGAACGTCCTGTACGTGGCAAGGAGTGATCCCCTCTTGACGTCACGGCCCGCCGACACCTTAAGGATGGAGGTCCTACCCAGAATTTTGCCCTTCAAGCTGTTAACTTGCAGGTCCCAAGTGAGGTACGAATCAAAGACTACGCCCAAATACTTCACTCTCGGTTTCGGCCCAACAATCTGATCTCCCACCCTAAGCTCAACACGCGGCTGCAACACATTCCCTGATCTCGAGAAAACAACAACCTCCGTTTTTGCCGGAGCCAAAAGGAGCCCTCGCTCTCGTAGCAGCCCGTCAATCTTATCCAAAGTACACTGTGCTTTGCTATCCATAATGTCAAGGGCGTCACCGACAAACCAAATCGCCACATCATCTGCGTAACATACCACGTTTGTCTGCTCACCCAACACTGCCAGGACTCTCGCGGGAGTCCCCGACTCGTAGCCCCCTCCTACGGCTGTTTTCCAGACATGAGCACAGTGTAGGTCCCACCATGAAGTTGGAGAAAATCGAACGCCTAAATCTTTTTTAACTTCAGAATAATTCTTGATATAGGAGGAGATCCAAACCTGAACAAATAGTTAAAGTTGCTCATTTAAGGTGCAGTGCATAAAGCATAAAAAAAAAATCAAACCATTTTAACCTTCTCATTCCAAACGGATGCAGCTACAAAACGGGGGAAGGAGTTGGGGGGACTTTAGTCCCTTGGCTAACCGCAAACATTGTGAGCCAAGTAAGCAACGTGAGCTGCAACAACTCAGTGGTCAGCATCCTCTTTCTCCAAACAAAATATATGCCGGTTCGATACCCGTGACTGGCCTAAGTCTCCTAAAAAAGTGACTGAAAGCTACTTCGTGTCTGAAGTCCTTAAAATCCTTACACGGTAGTTGGATTTTGTAATGCAAAAGTTCGACTGATACGATCAGCGTAATCCTTCATGCGCTGTAATCCTTTGCACAGAGCCTCTCAATCTGTCTTCTTACTTATTTTGGCTACAACAGTTTGAAGCTCCTGTTTGGACGTCTGTAATTGCAGTCCAGGTGCATTACAAATCAATTACGTGAGTACCTTGTGTCCATGAACTTATCAAGACTAGGTTGTGC
>JAHWFP010213616.1:82330-97189 GCA_023313725.1 Lithobius niger
TTGAGTCCGTTCAACGTAGGTTTACGAAGTCACTCCCTGGATTGCGAAACGTCCCTTATGTTGAACGCCTTCGAATAACAGGCCTTGAGTTACTTGAGCTTAGGCGCCTCAAGACTGATCTTATCCTTACGTACAAAATTGTGCACGGGCATCATCCATTAGCACTTACTTTTTTCGACCCATCCAATACAAATATTACTCGAGGCCACTCATTGAAGCTAAATCGGCAATCTGCACGATCAAATACCCGAAGTAACTTTTTCTCCTTGAGGGTAATTGATTCATGGAACTCATTACCAGAATCAGCGGTATCATCAAGTACAGTTCAGGGCTTCCGCAGAATTTTAAATACACAGAATCTTGTGAAATTTTTACATCGTAGCCCAGAGTGGTTCTAAAAATGCATTTTGGGTCCCTAAATTGAATCCCCCTTTCATCTGGGTAACGTATCTTTGCTCTGTTCTTTTTACTCTTTTTTTATTTTTTTTTTGTTTCCTCAAGCTGTTTTTAAGATTTTGATAAGCTTTTAAATTAATGATATGATACCACAAACAAATTGTTTTAAATCATTTTTGTATTGAATAACTTTTAGTCTTTATTTGTCGCATTAATGTAAGCGATTTTTGTTTAGGCTTGCTGTTAGTGACCATTCAGTCCTTGCTTGTCCTGTTGCTCAAGCAACAAAGCTTATTATTATTATTATTATAATACTCTCCTCCTTCCTAACGAACTTTAAAAAATCGTTGTTAACTTCCGTAATGATCAGCTCTTCTTTCTTCTGATCATTCCTCTTGTTACCAGCCAAATCAGAGGCCGATCAAAACCAGATTCGAAAATAGCCAAGTTGAACTTCTTGCACATGCAGTATAAAATTTAACACCAAGCTGTTTTTTTTTTATTAATTCAAGAAAGATTTCACGAAGTGAATTAACACTTTTTGTGATAACAACACATTACACTAATAATAAAAAAATAACCTACATTTCTTATACAACGCAGCAAACACAACTTCCTCCATAACAATATTTTAAATAATTGAATACGTTTCCGTCCTATACATTGACATCATTTGCATACACTTCAGTCCAAAAACCTATGTTAAAACACAGTTATTTTATTAATTCAGCAATTCCATTTTTATTCCTTTTAAACTTCTTCTTCAACCCACCAGCACTAACTCCTCTACCCGTACTTAATCCCTATCAATAGTATATATCAGGAGCCAATGAAACGAGCCCACTCTGTGGGCGAACAAACATGTTCATTTGTTCCTGATAGTATTAATCCAATAGTTCTTCATTTTTTGCTCAAGTTCATTGTAACCTTTGATTGTTTTCAATGTATTTGGCAAATTATTGAAGTTTTTCACTACATTAAGTAAAAATAAACCAGTCAAAGCCAACACAACACATTCTTTTCGGGTTGGAAAGAGTGTGTCATTGAATGACCGATTAGCGGTTTCTTTCTTTTCTTTAAGTCGATTTACGGTCTGATGGCTCCTCCAAACAACCATCAGTCAACCTAAATATCGCTATCCCAATCCCACAGCTTCGATAAATTTCGCTGCTAACCCGCAACACCTTTCCCAACATCCCCCCCCCCCCCTTTCTTCTTGAATGAACCTCATTTTTCTTCTTCTTGTACCATTTCTTCTTTTCCCATTTCCTCTCTACTCCTGCTTCTTCTTCTTCTACCATTTCTTCTTCTTCCATTGCGTGTAGACAAAACCAGATTGGTCAGCGCATCACCTACCTAAATGTATAGATCGAGTTTGTCGCCCGGAACAAATTACCCTCAAATCACTTATTTTTCAGCTGGACACAACCAGAGCTGGAAAGAACTGTGCGTGTGCTTTTTTTCTTCTTTTTATTTCCCAGTTTTTACTTCTTTCAGTCCATTATAGTGTCCTACCAGTCTCTCATGAAGAAAGCTCCGAGCAATCTGATCATAGGGTCACGCAACGGCCAGCTTGCAGAACCCACGTAACAACACTCTTATTGTTATTGTTATATTTTGTTTCGATGTAGGCACACGTAACGGTAAGTGTTCGGCCGTTGCAGATTGGAATCTGCAGAACACAAACGACGATGACATAACTAAATGCTCGACACGACTGCCAGATCAATTTTTTTTTAATAATTTGATAACCAATTCTATGTAGAGCATTGGAGATGCCAGGATAGCACTTTTGACCGTTTTCAACCCAAAACCGATACCTTGTTATCTCACGTTACCGACACCCGTCTAAAAACGTTGGCGATCTGAAATCAAAATAACGCCTGATAACTGTTGATATCTTAATGCTGTGTAACAGAAAATGTTGGTCTCTTTGACAAACTTACGCTTTTTGTTTACGCTTAAAATGAGAAAAAAAATTGAGCCTCAATTTCAACAATTTAAACCTATCCAGTAACGCAAATGTTGCCTTATATCTAGTTTCAAATGCCAATCCCACTATCTTGTTCCAAAATTATCGACGGTTGAAATTAAAAAGCAGTTCATCGTATTCGTATTGACTAAAATGCCGTATCGATATGGGTGTTTATTGTCGGCACGATTCCAATCCAACATGATAGTTAACAACCAACAGTAACACCTCTCTGAATATCAATCAATCCCTTCGAGGCATTTTTAAAATTTGAATTTTGTAGACATCTGCGTATCTTCCTCACTGTTAAATACTTTAACTTTTCAATTTCCTTGTTTATAGATGGTCTGGTGTTTAAAAACCTTTTGCATCATCAGACGGCTTTGGCACCGTGCAACCAAGTCGAATGAAAATTAACAAAGTTTCAGGGAACACGTCCAACCTTGTTGATTGGTTCTCGGGGATCACGAACAAGGTGAGCAAGCACTGCCCATTGGTCAGAGTGGTCGGCTATCCCCCCCCCCCACCAACTGAATGACAGACCCAATTCTGCAACTGACCATGGTGCATTATTGACTTTAAAAAATAATTTAAAGGTCGTCTGATAGTGTGAACGATGAACCGGTCATAATTCATCACCGGGAGGGGGATCAACAGAAATTAATTGAGGTCATGTTTTTTTAGGGTCCTCTTGAAAGGGGAAATCAGGAAATTTTTGTAGTGCTCAGAGAAGTTCAGAGAAAAGTCACTTATAATCCAACTGTTTCCCTGTACCGAAGAAAAATAAAAAATCTTTGAGGAGCCTAAATTTCGGAAAATGCCTTGTTTATGGGGTGTTAGTCTTCCTTACGCCCCATAAGCAAGGTTTACAAGGTTGTTGTTTTTTTCTTTCTGGTGTTTGTCTTGTTGATTTCTTTATAAGTTTTCCGTACATTTCATATAATTCTGATATTGGCCTATTGCTGCAGGGTGAGGCAAGCTCCCATTTAAGCCATGTGTTCATCCTGGTACTAACAAGGGGCGTCTACGTAATGGGATCGATGGTGCTCTCGAATCGCACAATTGAGAAAACAGGAGGAGAGGGCCTAAACAGGCTTTCAGGTCGAATGTGAGTGGGTTGGGGGTGGACTGGCTAGTGTCAAATCAAAGCAACGAGGAGATAAGAGCTGCAGAAACTGACCAAGTGTACAACTACAGTGTTGTGCAGGCATCAATGCTGTCACATAGAAGGAGCAGCTGAGAGGAAAACATGTTCAGCTTTGTTAACCTTCGTGTTAGGTAGGACTGTTCACTGTCACAGAGAACAGTATGGCGATAACAGTATGTGATACAGATCGTCGGTTGGGTTGCTGTTCAATTTAGTATGGTGATATTATCGGTTGCAGTAATAAAAAAGAAATTTGGATATAAGCGAAATACCCGCCTTGCAAAATGGTCAAATCTGCAGTGTAGTGTTTTTAAAAGCATCAGTTCCTGACCCCACTGGGGAGCTTCCAGCATTCCCCCAGCTGAAAAGGGACTGCTTCCAAAATTATGCCTGGAAATTTACTTTAAAAATGGCAAGAAACAAATTAGTGTTTGAAGTGGAGGAAAGGACGGATCATGCCATTGTCTGGGGATGGGGGGGGGGGGGCCAGGGGCAGGAATTGCCACCCTTGGTACTAACTGTTTACTTCACTTTCAACTGCACAATATCTCGGATTGAAACAGTTGAGAGTTCCCATTGTTTGTGCTCACAATGTTACTGGTTGGGCCACGACGATTACTCTTGCAGTTATTGTCAGTCATAGTGCTCTGAGTGCTACTATAAAATCGGTAATTTGTGTGTTTTAGCACTAAACTCTTTTCCAGATTTAATTTCCCGAGATATTAATTTAGGTAGCCTAAAATTTGCTGGAAAGGAGTTGAGTGTTACAACGGACAAATGATCGATTTCATAAAAGCACGAGTGGCATTCTGTGAGTGAATTTTGGTTTTCTTTCCACAAAACCATTCTTACTAGATTCGACATCAATTTTCATTTACGTATTAATATTTATAGCACCATCTATGCTTGTGTTGTCTTTGATGTTACAATATTTTCGACGTTTACGATTTTACGATGTTTTGAATTTACAACGCTTTCCTGTATTTGGCGTAGCGATACTAGCTCCATCACATTTCGTCAACCAACCTGTAATTTCCTTTGCTTCGGCGCAGGTGTTTCATATTAGGTCCAAACGACATTTTA
Organism: Lithobius niger; assembly: GCA_023313725.1. NCBI lineage: Eukaryota > Metazoa > Arthropoda > Chilopoda > Lithobiomorpha > Lithobiidae > Lithobius > Lithobius niger. The sequence goes on from JAHWFP010213616.1 coordinate 86,929, forward strand.
ATGCCGCTGATACACCACGTTAAACGTAGTCTGACCGAAAAGCATCTTCGTGTTTCCGTGAAAGTCCGACGATTGACGAACGTGACTTCAATACCCTAATACGGGCAGAACTAGTCCAAAACCTGCCGAGAATCATCTTCGTGTTTCCGTAAAAGTCCAATGATTAACGAAGGTGACGTCATTTCCCTAATATGGGCTTAATAAGAAAGAAAGCGAATTGCGTCCTCTAAGTGAGATATACTTTATAGATCTATGGTTTGTTTGTCGTCGACTATTCAGAAACGAGTAAAGCTTCGATATGTATAATTTATAGTGATAATAATATAATAATAACTTCATTCGGAAAGAAAACGAATCGGTCCATAGTTGGGCTTGACAGCTACTGACACCTGGCCTAAAGTAAGGTTGCACAGCAACAAAAAGAAACATACACTTTCTTGAAAAAATAAAATGCGGTATTTACAGTAAAAATAAAATGATGCTATTAAAAATTTACGGGTCTAAAGGAACCTAGTCGTGTAGTTGTACGTGACATAAAATGATGGCTTTTATCATAAAAAGATTCATGGACGTGCCATAACCAGGTGTTGCAAAATTGTGTTCTTTGTAAAAAAAAAATAAAATGCGTATAGATTAAAACAAAAAACAGTATGTACAATAAAAAGGTAAAATACAGTTAAAATCAATAACTTTTCAAAAACCTAGATAGGTCAACCAATTTTAAATTCTTCCTGAAAACAGACACAGAACAGGCATTAACCAAATGTGATGGGAGAGAGTTCCATACTGCAACTATTCGCTGTCCGAAAAAAAATTTTCGACAGTCCAATTTAGCTTTTCCAACAATTAACTTAAAGTTATGACCTCTGGTTACACTATTGTTACGGAGATGGAACATCTCAGAGTAATTAAAGTCCATGGTGTCGTGCAGAATTTCAACGTGGTCTTTTCAGTGTAAGTTGGCATGGTGCTAGTTTTACGGAAAGAAAACAACGTTTTGAAGACCGTTTATTTAACTGTTTTCAAATAGATGTTTTAATGCATCTTGTTCTTTTTTGTTCAGACTCTGTTACGTTCCTTCAAAAATTGAATTTTTTTCGTTACAACCGTGGGAGTGGCACACTTAATAAAAGAACTGTCTCTCAAAAGTTCACCTTTCCCAGTCGTTCAAATGGGCAAATAAAAAAAAAAGTCTGCATTCAACTGCAGCAGCTGCAACCAGGATTTCTTCTCTTTGACCTTTCCGATCATCATTTTTACCTTTTCTGACCTTCGTTATTCAACCAGTCAAAATAGAATCGTCGAAGGAGTCAAAAAGGAATTCCTGTGCGTCACTGCCAGGATCGATGCCTATACGTTGCCTAGTGAATTAGTCTGCAGCAATCGTTTGAGCTACACCCCGAATAAAAGGCATAAGTAACACGGACATGGACTTTTGAACGCTTCAACTGTCGTACTGAATTATTCGTACGGATTAATCGTTCCTGGTATATAGATGCCATTGTTTGTGCAAACATTACTTGCAACTTCTGCGTTACTTTCATCAGGGGATAGTAACTCTTACAGTCACAATGGTCGCGACGTAACGTCACAGAAGGGTTGCTAGTTAGTGCACCACTTGACAAGGACTGCAGAAACACAGACAACATGGCGCTGGAAATCGTAGGTTAAGCCGGCCCACATTGGAGTTCAAAGATGCCGGTAAATCTAGACACACGCTAGTGTGACGCGCCAAGTTAGGCAACAATCATCACAAAAAACATCACATCAATTGTCGAGGTTGTAAACCATTATAGCGCGGCACCATAGTGTCAGTGTCTTATATCTTGAAGCATAGTTGGGCACATTTCAAGTGCTTGGGGAAAAATAATAATGCGATACAAAAGCTTAAATTGTGTTGAAATCAAGAGCAATGACCCACCTGACAAAAATTAACTCGTGTAAGAATGCCAGCTAAGCTGCTTTCAATGCAAAATCTGACCCTCAATGACGTTGAAAATGTGTAACTAGCTAGCTAATTCTAGTCAACTCATCCCCATGTTAATTTCCATAGGGTGATTATTCATCGATACCGAGATAACGGGAAGGCTTCCAGCTAAGAAATTGGACGAATGGCTGCAGTACGATACGAACTGCGTACCTTTTATGGTTTGGAGCCTGGAGGTGTAACGAGGATGGAGTGGGATGGCGGGTAAGTATGCAAATATTGTTATAACCATTGTTAGTATTGTCGGCATCTTCTCTCATTGGACAGCCAAAGTTCGGACAATGACAACGTGTATACTGATTTGATTTGATTTGATTTATTCATACGAGAGCACTACATGGGCTTAACCCCTTACGCTCTACTCTACGAGCTAACTAACTTACTAACAAAAGTCCATAGCTTGCTTCTCAAACCTCCACCTAGCTGCAACCACACATCACACCCCATTCAGTACCACACCAAAAACACCACGTGTTGCAAGCAACACTAGCCTCCCCCCATCCCGAAAACGACCTGTTTGGTCACAAAAGGCCACCACACTCCTCACCACGTCCCGAAACCCCTTCTTATGGGCAGCCAACCCTAGAAGCCTGCCAAGCGACCAATCTGGGCCAAAAACTGCACGCACCCGAAACCTAGTCCATAACGGACAGGGGAAGAGAAAGTGAGACACTGTCTCCTCGCCTACCCCACAAGCACAGACTGGGTCAGCACACCATCCCACCCGAAACATATGGAAGCGTAGCAGAACATGGCCCGTACGCAATCTGGTAAAAAGCCGCGCATCCCTCCACGAAACCTCATCCAAAAACACCGGCGATGAGACAAGCGGGTGCACCCCATACAAGTGCCTGCCAGAGCGCCCACCATCCCAGAATGCTTGCCACGCTTGTTGGGACAAAGAGCGAATCACGGTTTGCAAGTCCCTAGGCACAACAGGGCAGTGCACCACATTTACACCACCATTGCACCCCTCCTTTGCCAACCCGTCTGCAACCTCATTCCCAAACTCATCAGAATGCCTACGCATCCACTGGATAAAAAATCTCAATAGCCCTTTGCAAAGCAACCCACAACTTCCTACCAATCTCAAGTGCTAGTGGATGCTCAACACGGAGAGTGGCGAACGAATGTCGCAAGAAGGCAATCCCAGACTCAGAGTCCGAGAACACAGCGAAAGCAGGAACCCAGATTGCACCCTTCATCAAGGGCGATAGAGAGGTTAACTAGTTCCCCCAAGAAGACTGAAGGTAGCCCTGTCAAGAAAAATCTCCTCCCCAAACGCAGTTCAGGGACAAAGACCCCTGGTCCCCCCACCCATTGCTCACAGCGGAACGACGCATCACAATAAATGAGTGGGACCCTTGGACGTGGCGGAACATCAAAGACTGCTAAGACCAAGCCACACCAGACCCAAGGCCTAAAAGGAGCAATAAATCCCGGCGCCAGGAAACCCTGAAGAGGCTGGCGCAGCAAGAGTGTCGCAACCAGACCGAGTGACCCAAGGCGACCCCTGACACCCTCGGGCAACAACATGACTTCCAACAGACAGCATGCAACCGGGTCCTCCTTACCCCCGCTACAGCACGCAGACACAGGGCCAAAAGCCGGTCCATTGCTCTAAGATACAATTGGCAATCACCCGCCTCCACCTGCAGGGCCAGAACAGGGGTCGACGGCAGACCACCAACAATAATGCGGGGACCGCGCCACCACCTGAACTCAAGATCCCGCCTGCATAGGCAAGGAATGGCAGGAGGAAGTCCACACACGCTCTTATATACGACCTGTAAATAGACGTCACCACAGACCGCTTAGCAACAAGACCATTGGCCGTCAAGGAGTTAAGGATCCGAAGCCTAGATGAAACAGCCACTCTAATTGCGGTGACTTCTTTCTGTCAAGACAGGGTTGGATCTAATTGCACTCCCAAATACCGAACACAGCTAGAGGCTGCCACCAACGAGTCACCCACCATAATGGACCCCTCCAGAGGAAGACCCCTGGAAAAAATCACCAAAACAGTCTTCGCCGTAGCGAGGACCATACCTCTCGATGCTAAGAAACGCACACTCCTGGCAATGGTGCCTTCCAGCACTGCTAACACAGTTTGCAGACTCATGCCTGCCACACAGACCGCAACATCGTCCGCGTACGCAACTACCCTAGCCGATGTGTTAATGCTGACCAGCACAGCATTCAGAACCACGGCAAACAAGATCGGGCTGAGGCAACTCCCTTGCGGGAGGCCCCTATCAGTAGACTTCGTTTCTGACCAATGCCTATCAACCCTTGTCGCGTATGTTCTGGCACCAAGCAAGGCCATAACAGCACGGAGAGTTGTGGGCTAACACCAAACTCATGAAGAGCAAAGCCGACCCACTGAACGTCAACCATGTCGTAGGCCGCCTTGATGTCCAGAAAGGCACCGACAACAAGTTCCCCGACCTCCCAAGCACGACGAATGCTTGATTCCAGGTAGATGATAGCATCCTGAGCCCCACGCTTACTCCAGAAACAAAACTGAGCTCCAAAGAGTCGACCCGAGGCTTCGGGTTCCCATTCAAGCCTCCTGACCAGCAACCTCTGATAGACTTTTCGAACGCAGGGCTATCGGACAATAACTCGTCACCGTCGACCGTGGCTTGCCCTGCCCAAGAACAGGCGTAAGAATGGAAAAAATCCAAGACGGCGGTGGAGGGCCGCCACAAAAACGACTCTGAAAAAAGGCCAGGATGTCTTCCTTCCCAGCCGCACTCAAGGAAGACAAATCTCTATAGGAGGTATGGTCAATGCCGACAGCACTGAATGGATTGCATGCTGCCAGAGAAGCCTCAAGCTCCAACATTGACATGGGCTCATGGTCATTTTCCACACCACATACAACCAGTGGGGGACTCGGGCCCCTGCTCGAGCTGAACACATGTGAGAAGTTATCATTGAAGGCACTTGCCATAGGTAGACCCCTCAAAACCAAGCCTGCATCATCCAACACCCACCCTATGCCTGGCCGTGCATCCTGCGGGCAGACAAGTTTCCAGACACGGGCAAGAGATACCCTATGGGTCACCTTTTCACATAACCACCTGCCAAACAAAGCCTTTTCCCTACGCAACAGAAATCGTGACTCATGGGCAACACCGACGAAGGCATACCAACGTTCATCAGAAGGAAACCGACGAAAAAGCTGCAAGCAACGTCTTCAATTACAAACAGCCTTATCACACACATTGGTCCACCAAACTGGTTTGCTTCGATTGTCAACACTGGGCTTGCGGCCGTTTTTTCTCTTTACACTAAATCACCTTTTGACCCATTCACCAAACTCTCCAGGACTGACAACAGGGCCTCTAACCCTCCTCAAAGTCCCCTCACACCCTCAACCATACTGCCGCAGTACCACCGGAAAGTGGTCACTAACTCTTAAGTCTTGCGAGACCTCAAAGGAGAAGCAGCAAGCAATTTCCGGGCAACACAGAAACATATCTAAAATCGATTTCTGATTCACACCACCCCAACACCTCACAAAGGTTGGCGTACCATTTTGGACAACCTCTAAACCCAAAGCGTCTGCAGTACTCGCGATCATGGTACCCCTACCATCACATCGGGAACTTCCCCAAGAGTAATGGTGAGCATTGAAGTCGCCTCCCAGCACCAGAGGCCTGGGAAACGCCTCCCCCCACTGCACCCAATCAAGCTTTGAGAGAGGCCCACGCAGATGAACAAAGCCCAACGTCAGCCAAATACCCCTCCACCATACCGCTAACACACATGCATCAACATTAAGACAATAGGGAAGTTCTGGCAGTGAGAAAAGTACCGTATCCCTGATTAACACCCTAACACTAGAACTGCCCGGGCCTGCAACACAGCTGAAGCCCGGAACCACTGGAGCCATACCAATCAGAAGCTTAGTTTCAAGCAAACCTAACACGTCAGTCAAAGTACACAAATTTTCAATTCCGTCTAGTTTGCTCGCTGCACCGTGCACATTCCACGAGCATATTTTTAACTCCGTGAAGAAGAAAGTTAAACACCCACGCACACACACAAGCACACATCCTCACACATGCTGCAGCAACATAAATGTGATTGTTTAGCTGACTGAAGACACTGCACTCCACCCCAGCAAACGTTTGAAGAGACCAGGAAAGTGCTTACTCGTCAATACCACTACACACATCTTCCCCCACACTAGCTCTCACATCGGCAGATGGCTCTGTGCTCCTTGGTCTCACGAGCTGACACTGCTGGTTGGCATACCTGCTTCTGACACTGAATCACCTACACCAACAACCACATCAACTTCAAACTCAACCCCAGGATAAGGACTGCCAGCCCTCGAATTCTTTACACAACACACTAGTACCTGCCCTTACATCATCATGCCCTGGCTCCACTTGAACAGGGTCCCCAACCAGTTCTCCATCAGATTCAACAACCGTCTCCAGAAGCTGATACTTGTTTCTAGTGGCTACCAACCAATTCGCTCTATCTTCTTTCACACGACATCTTTTCCTGCGCTGAAAACTGTATTCCTCACCCTGTGAGAGCAACTGCTGATCACCAACACTCACGGACTCCCCAAATCCTTCCGCCAGAGCACTCATAAACCCCAACTCTTGCACCACTTCCCCACTGCATATTGGTGCTCTACTTGGTGCATCGTCAGGTGCACCAATCGGTGCATCATTCGGGTCCGCTGTAGTACACGCCTCCGTTGTCGGTGACCCAGATACAACTGACTGTGATACACTACCAGGTGCACCACACGGTGCACCAGCAGACACACTACATTGCTTCACTGTAATTCTACACTTCTCCATCATTGGCCCAGACGCAGTAGATACGACTGGCACCGTTGTTGGCACAGGCGTGCACTTCACAATATCATCACGAACATGCAGCACCAACGCATAAGACTATGTGATCGCAGAGACTGTTGCGTTCAGAGTATCTGTCGCATTCACGGCAATAAACACTCGTGCAAAAACTACGAAGTGACCAACAAAATGGCATCTTAGACAACGAGGTGGTCTACCGGAAACAACAAGGAGAGCTGGAATGCCGCGCACATGCACAACGTCCGGAAGATCGTCGAGTGACACTGTCCCTCAGATGCAGCGATGCCTGCCTTACACCCGAGAAGCAGTGTGTCATACCATCTATGGAACTGCGTTCGTGGTTGAACGACTGCAGGGTGTCATACTTCAACAGAGCCACCCCGATATCACGCTCCGACACCTCATACGGCAGCCAATGGATCCTCAACATTCACATGAAGATCGTAGACCATGGCCCGAAAGCCATTAACAAAAAATTCCTGGCACTCTTCAAAGTTTGTTTAGCAGCCAATGTCTTGAGTACTACCTGATACGCATTGTTTGCTCGCAGAGGACAAATTGCCTCAACATCACTCAAGGCCACGTATTTAGCAATAGCATCTCTCAGCTGCGGCAACAAGTAAGGGCGTCCATCCTGTGCAGCTAACACCACCACTGAATTCACCATCTTAATATTCGACAATCCTCGACGGTACAGTTTCTTCAGCCACTCTATGCTGCGTTTTGACTCTTCATCACTAAAGTAATTATGATCCGAACTACGAACCACTTCATTTCCCTCCACTCCGTCAGCCGCATCAATTGGATCAACAATCATCTCTGTGACATTGTTTGTGACCTCACCATTGTTCATAACTTCAATGTTGCTGGTCGTCTCCGTTGCAATGCCTTTAGGGTTAAGCACTTTAACATCCTGCCTGCCGTCGTGCACCACACCATGTAAATGTAAGTCCACATCCTGAATATTTCTCTTCCTTGCTTCCTCACGAACTACCTCAAACAACTGTCGTAGTACAAACCCTAAACGAACATGTCGTTCAGTTATAATTCCCCTTTGAAGCAGCTCACTTAATAGTTGCCTTACGAGCGCCGCCATGCCTAGACACACACTAGTGTAGCACGATAAATTTAAACAACGTTGCCAAAGAAATTGTATTCACATCCAATTCACGAAAAATAAACCAACTCTAAAAACAAAGCAAAATAAACAAAGCCAAAAACTGGTGAAGAGGCCACAAAGTTGAGAGTGGTTCGGCGCTTCAAAGGAATGATATCAACACTCCAAAACTAACGAAATAAAACAAATTACAACAAAATTAAAACCAAACCAAACAAGGGGCTACAGAGACTATCTAGTCGCGTTGGTCTTCTGTACAGTTCCTCTACTTCCAATGTTGAGGCGCACACCTCTATCATACACTAAAACAGCTATCTCTATTATATAATCTAAAAACAGTAACAATCAGCATTGCCCGTTACAAATGTGTTAGCTTTTAAGCTTATTTTACGTTTTAGGCATAATTGTCAGCGTTTAGGCCTAATTTACAACTTTAATTTCGTAAATAGCAACTAACGGAGATTTGGATTGTATACAGTAAGCCTATTCATTTTTGCAACACGGTATGCCTCCGCGCACACAATTACAGTGTTACAACGTAATGCGGAACGTAGCCTAATATAGATCAGTGGTAGTAGGGAAGGGACAGGAAAAACGCTGCAGCAGCGACTCGTAGCAACTATTGACGTTGCCATGGTAACGTGATTTTAGATCTAATTTTCATTTTTTAGGCCTAATTTTTTTTAATGGCAGTTTTAGTTTCATAAGTAGCAGATAGGCCTAATGGAGAATTTGGTTCGATTGTAATCCTATCATTCATGCAACAATGCGACAAGACTCTTTTAAACGAAGCTAAAATGTTTTTGTTTTTACGGCTGCGTTAACACAAATCTTTAGGATTTCAATTAGACGATGAAATGTTATTATTTAATTTAGTTACGTCGAAGAAGTCTATTAGCTATAAGGAGGCAACGATGTTTTAATTTGCCATGTTATTTAACTAACTTTTGACAATGAATCGAACGTTGTAAACAGTGGTCATCAGTTTCTGGTACCGTTGCGAAGTTAAAAAAAAGCGACGGACGGACGGACGGACAAGTCGTTGCAATAGTCTTCTCAGCCGGTACGGCTGTACAGAAGACTATAACCTATAAAGAGGTGACCAAGTTGAGAATGGTTCGGCCTCTAGGCAAAAGGTAGTATCAAATTGTGAAAAACCAATTTCTTGTTGACGTGCCACTTTATTACACAGTCATCTGCACAGTAGTGGAGTTGAGTCTAATACACAATTTAAAAAAAAGGACTGATATCATGTCAAAAACCAAAACTGGTAAAAGGGGCCGCCAAGTTCCGAATGGTTCGGCCCTTCAAAGGAGTGATATCAACACACCAAAACATTCGCCAACTTAATCGCACCGAATAATACTTTGGACGTTAAATGAAAACTTGAACATTGCTACCAAAAGTAGCAATGTTCTAGTTTTCATTTAATCTTCGAACTATTAAGAGGTGCGATTAACTTGGCGAACGTTTTGGTGTGTTGATATTACTCTTTTGAAGGGCCGAACCATTCGGAACTGGCGGCCCCTTTTAGTTCGGGGGTTAAGGGAGTGAACTTTGCATTTTATTCTAGAAGCAAACCACTTGGCACAGACACTCCTTAGGTATTGTGGATTGTTTTAAGAAGCGGAGCCACGATCAATTTCCATGTGGGTGTGAGCAATTCAAAATGACGTCTTCAAAATGGCCGCCAAAAATGGCTATCTCTATAAATATCAGTATTTCTAAAACACAATGTGTAGCAAAGTTGTAGAATATTGAATTTTTGATAACTTCTATAGAATGACTTTTTATGAAAAATTGAAAAGCCAACGGGCTACGACTGCTTTTCCAATAGGACATCATCGCACGATTGCAGGCAGCACATAGACAGCACGACTTTTCCTAGAAAAGGAGCTCCAAAATTAGTTCAACGGCAAATGTTGCGACATTTAGGCACCGGGTGATTTTAACCCAATTTGAGCATGCTGAATCCAAATCTGTCCAGTACCAAGTTGAATTCATCCTCCTAAGCCCGGAATTGAAGATGGCGCCCAAAAATGGCGACCAAAAAACAGTTCTTTGTTTCTAGAGCCTATACCGTTCACCCGATCGAAAATAAACCGGTTACCAATTATGTTTAGAATAAAATTTCCTTCAGAAAAGGTTCTATTCATATTTTCGTGAAATTAACCTTTCTGCCGAAATTCGTCATTTAATTTCTATTTGGCCATTTATGTATGCCATAGATAAACCGCGCATATGTGTAATATAATTCCTTACTTTAAACAGCTGCAATGTTTGTTCTAATTAAGATCCACTAACATAATT
>JAHWFP010213617.1:0-21018 GCA_023313725.1 Lithobius niger
AGGGAGCCCTGTAACTGAAAAATTAAAGGCAAAGAAAGGATCGTTTTCAGCACCAACTTAAAAGTGCTGGAGCAAGGCGTTTGAGCTTCCGGGGCCAGTAGCCCATTGAGCGCCCCACTTTATTGCTATTATACAGCAGATTGCCGCCTCCCCCACCCCTCCCACACGCTTCTTCCCAAATCTACCCAAAAATGAACTCATCACGGTTCCACATCGATAATGTCAACACACTGAAAACACACGAATCTGACATTAAGGGGGTGAGACAAAAATATTTGTCAACATTTGAAGGATTACAATTGTATTTAAAGTGGGCGCAGCCTGTCTTGAGTTCGCCGCAGAACGAACGCAGATGATCGTTTGTACGTTTTTGGCAGCAGAGTGCCTTGTTGATATCCAAGATGGCTACAAAAACAATGGCGGCCGTCGATTAAAGCCGCCCCCTCCAGGAACACCTAGTCGCTCGTAAAATACTTCCAGGACTCAAGATACGCTCCGCACACAATAGTTTATGACTGAGGTCCCCTATGACTGGCCAGAAACTCACAAGAACATGTGAATTTGGCAACAAATTCTAAATTTCGGCCCGGAATTTGGGTAATGTTCACAATAAAAGTGTTAAACATTACAAAAGGTGGGAGCTACCACAAATTGTGGCTCATACAGCTGCCATATCGGATGATTTTTGGCGGCTATGTGAAGTCCACAACTTGTGGCTGCTCACACTTTTTTTTGTGTGTTTTAACATTTTTATTGCCAACAAGTCCCAAATATCGGGCCGAAAATTAAGTGTTCATTGCCAAACTCATGTTCTAATGAGTTTTCTGGCCAGTCAGAGGTATCATACCAAAAACCAAAACTGGTAAAAGGGGCCGCCAAGTTCCGAATGGTTCAGCCCTTCGAAGGAGTGATATCAACACACCAAAACATTCGCCAAGTTAATCGCACCGCTTAATAGTTCGAATGTTAAATGAAAACTAGCAATGTAGCAATTTAACGTCAAAGTATTATTCGGTGCGATTAAGTTGGCGAATGTTTAGATGTGTTGATATCACTTCTTTGAAAGGCCGAACAATTCGGAACTTGGTGGCGCCTTTTACCAGTTTTGGTTTTTGATATGATATGTCCTTTTTTAAAAATTGTGTATTAAACTCAACTCCACTACCGTGCATATGTGTAATAAAGTGGTACGTCAACAAGAAATTGGTTTTCAACAATTTGCTACTACCTTTTTGCCTATAGGTCGAACCATTCTCAACTTGGTCACCTCTTTATAGGTTTTGGGTTTGGTTTTAATTTTGTTGTAATTTGTTTTATTTCGTTAGTTTTGGTGTGTTGATATCACTCCTTTGAAGGGCCGAACCACTCTCAACTTGGTGGCCTCTTCACCAGTTTTTGGCTTTGTGTATTTTGCTTTGTTTTTAGAGTTGGTTTATTTTTCGTGAATTGGACGTGAATACAATTTTTTTGGCAACGTAAACTACTGCTGCAACCCATAAATTAATTATTCAAGACCATTTGTCATTAGGCTAGGCTTACCAAAAGAGCATTTATTAAAGTTCAACTTTTTTTCGGTTTTGCTTTTTTGAGAGAGGGACATCATTTTCGGCGCCCGGGGTGGCCGCCCCCTTCGTCCCCTCCCCCCCCCCCCTTGCTCCGGCACAGCCAACTGACATCAGTGTAGATGAAACGTTATTACTGAAAAGACGAGCACAAACCGGCAAACTTAAATGTTATCATGTCCACGAGAGAATTGAACCTGGAAACCTTGAATTATGATCGAGATCCTTAATACCAGTTGTTCAACTTCTCATGTTCGTCTCAATCGCAAAACTAAGTGAGAGACGGCGAGGGTGGGTTGGGGGGGGGGGAGGTAAGGAAGGCCGTATGTGCCCCAACACAGCATCCCCGTCTTGCGAATCTTGTAACCTTATCAGTATTTCAGGGACCAATGGTCTTGTGCCTCAAATGTCATTTCCTTTCAGCTAATTAGTCGATGATGTTTTTCTCAAGTACAACCTCTGACAGTTGGTCATGAACCAAAACATTTATTGGGACGTCTACTTACTTATCTTAGTATTTATGCAATTCCCACAATGCTATAGACGAATTGCACTATAAAAAAAAACTTGCACACTAAATAAAATCAGTTATTTTTCAGGCCATCAACCAGGCTATAGCCTACCCTTTAGGTCTCCTATGTCAGGGTCTTGCTTTTCCTTGTTAAAGGTACATTCCTTTCGGTTGGCTTTCCTGTGTAGATCAGTTTTACAACATTAATTGACAGTGTTGATACACGAGCGAATGTTGCAAGGGCATTCATTTTCCTCTAACCTACGATAATGTCCTTTTAGGCCTTAAGTAGGCCTATCTTCGAACCCTAATTTGAACCTTCTTCTATAGAACTTAAGTGTTTCTCAAACTGTGGGTCGCGACCCCAGTGGGGTCGTGAAGAAGTAATCCTGGGGTCGCGAATTGGTTCTCATTACCAGTAACTGAAAAGCTGTAGTTGAGGAATGGTTGGTCGTAATTTTCTTTTTTGAGAAGTTATTACCTGCTAAGCTGAATTTGAAGCATCAGGCGTCGAGTTACAAAACGATCCATTTTTATCAGCATCCAAACAGTTTATATGGAGGCTGACAGTCTATAGGGCAGTGACACGACGTAGTATTATTGTGTATAACTCTATGGTGGAGCCAGTAACTGGGTTAGCTACAAGGGGCACTAGAGGGCGAAAAAAAGGTCGTCCTACTGAAGTCAATGCCATTAGACTGGATTTCTCAAGCCTATAACGCACGATCTTTGTTGTTGGAGAAAACAACATTTTTTTTAAGCCTAAGAAATCCGCTCTCAAAGCACTGTCTTGAATAGAAATGCCGTTCTTTTCCCTTACATTTTAATCTAGTGCACCTTGCAGTTATGCCCTCCAAATGGTATCTCGTGGCCAAAATGACGTCACTTGACGCTGCCCTATTGATGATGCTACTACCATCTGTGCAGGTATAAGGAAAGCATGTGTAATCTCTGGACAGGATGACAGGCATAATAATATTTAGACAAAACTAATATAACGAAACGGACAGTGTTTAATTTTTTTTTAAATATTGCTTTTTCAATCTTAAAATTCAAATTGAGGAAACAATATTTTGTTCAGTCATTGAGCTATCTTTAGACTCAATATTGAAATTTCAGTTCAAATCCAAGGAAATTTAAGAATTCTGGGCTTGGTACAGAGTGACCTTTTGCCGATACGATATGATACGATACCGATGAATGGTATACCGATACGATACCGATACCGATAATAAAAAATCACGACTAAAAGTTTAAAATTTCATACAAAAAAATGCAACTTCGGCTTCTGGTTTTGCATGGGTTCCAACTGTTCAGATTATCCAAAAACTTTTTTCTGTGCCGCAACAACAGCATTTTTACTCTTATTCCTACTTACGGCTTCAGTTCATCATCTCAAGTTAGATTTTATTGGTTGTAAAACTTAAAGCCCTGGAACTGTCACCTGCTACATTTTCATTACAAACTGAGCAAATGGCTTTGCTTTTCTCACTTGGTTATTGCTTTTGCCGCGCTTGGTGTCAGTTTTTTAGAGAAGACAGTTGCGTTTCTTGGCATAACAAGTATCTGTATCGGAAGCCTTATAGTGGTCCGATGTCGATATGGCAAAAATACAGATTATACCGATACCGACATCAATATGGGACTATCCCTATGATACAAATAAGTGTATGCCAGAAGTTCCCGGTTCAAGTCTGATTTAAGTCACCCCAGGCATTTTCGGGAATAGAGGGACCCTGTGACGCTGATGTCGATTGTGGCATATAAAATATCCTAGGAGTTTCCAATTGGAAATTGCCTAGCAAAAACACCTGCCCCCTCTCTCCTTCTGATGCTGTGGCTTCAGCTGGAAGCGCGTCAAATATCGAAAACCTCTGAGTATGAGGAAAAGATTGCCAACCCAGTCCCGCGCAAGATTTGCGAGAGGTTCCCGTGGAGCCAGAGAAAAGCGAGCCATCACAGCCCAGCGGTCAGCATCACCGTATCCAAACCAAGTGAAGGCAGGCTTCGAGGAAGGCTCCAATCCTCCGATAAACCAAGATTTAAAAAAAAAATGAACTTAGTTCGGGTCTCAGAGGTTATTAAAGCAGTAAAAATTAAAGTGGGGGTTCCGGTGTTTTTTATTCCAGTGGGGTACCGGGGTCCGAGCTGGGCTTGGCCTCTGCTATACGAACAACCAAAAAATTCTTGGCTCAAGTCGTGGAGTTGTCAGCTACGCTATAAATGCAGTCAAATACGATCGAGGCCGCACGCAAACTCTTAATCTAATGAAAAAAGTCAATAGTTACAAGGCTACGAACTAGAAGGGTTGGGGGGAAACTAAGCCCAGTATACAAAAACTTACTGCTAGGAGCAGAACCGTCGTTTCCTTTTTCTTCTTCTTACTAATAAGTCCCTTTTTCTTTTTCTTCCTTTTCTTCTTTCTCTGATCGTCATCTTCATCTCCCTCATTTTCTTCCTTTTCGTCGACGGTCGACACCACGAGGTATCCACGTCGCGGTTGTTGTTGTTGTTGTTGCCCCGCCGTCGACGCTAAGTTCCCGTTCGAACTCATATTGACGTACGGCGTGCGGCTAAGAGCACAGACTTTAGTTGCACGCACCTAGCTCTCTCTCTCCCCAGCCAAGCCGTTAGACGGACGGAGTGTGCCGCGAATAAAGTAATCCTTCGGCGGCGGCCCGATTCTAAGCTTGCCAACTTAGTGCGTCGTGGCAACGGTTTGTATTGGTCGTGGCGGGGGCGGGGCAAAACGACGACTACGGCACGAACGGCGGCTGCGTTCAAAAATGTGTTTTTCTTGGGTCGAGTAGAGAGAGGAGCACGGAGTACACTGCCAAGGGCAGAAATGTCAACGCAGCCACCGCGCCGTCCGACCGCTGGAAGGCGCACGATCGGGTCGGAAAGGACGTTTGCCGATGATGGAAAACACATGCGTTCCCTTCACCCGCCAGCCCACGCCAAAGAGGGCGAACAGGTGTGCCGCGTGCGGTATGTATCAAACTATAAAGCACGTTTGAAGGCACCTGCGTTCCTGATTTCGCACCTCGGCGGTCTACGAGAGCGCGCGGCGTGGTCGATTCGTCGTCCCTGGCGACGTAGCGCTAATGACAGGACGGCCTAGACACGCGTATAAAAATTATTGAGGATGCCGTGTTGTCGAACACGTGCGGTGAAAAATCGCTGCCGGGGGGGGGGGCGCCGGGACCCCGAAGATTGAATCGTACGTTGAAGAATAATAATAATAAAAAAAAATCGTTTAGATTAATAATGGGAGATGAATGTTGTGCTGGAGTTAATATGCATGCTCGCTGCCCTCAGGGACAAATTTGAAGCTTGATGTCATCGGATGAAGAAAAAAATGGCTCGTAGAATTCAAAGTGACAACAGCAAAAGCTGTGATTAAAAGCTTCTTCTTGGCCTACGGTACTCAAATATCCGTCAACTTCGGGATCACGTGGGAAATTAATTGAATTTCCACACCGCTGAGGAATTCGTTTAGTTCCGTAGTTCAGTTTCAACACTGAACGGTGAGGGACAGCTATGTTGCAATGTACGACTAAGTCATCCGCTGTATAGGGATCAGAAACAATAACGGGACATTCATTGCGGAGCACGCATTTGGAAAAGTTGTAAAACAGTTTCTTACATGGAAATTAAAGGAAAATTCACTGGAAATAAAAATTTCACACTGAACTGAACTTAAATTCATTCAGGAAAAAAATATGACTGATAAACAAAATTTTCAGTTTTTGAATGATGGAATGCATCTGAAAATAAATAACAACAAAAGAGACAAAAAAAAATGAATAAATATGGAAAAAATCAATCAGTCACTTGATTCAACAAAAAAGTTAGCACATTACATCAAAATTTCCAGTTGTTCTTTGCAGAAAAATTTTCTACATGTGCCGCAGGAAAAAAAAAATTGTTAATGTAAATTTCGGTAGTATTCAGATGAAATGTCACCAAAAATGAACCCTGAAAATAAATTTTAAATATTATAATTTGGTAAAAAAAAAAAAAGCCTATCTGGGGTCATTTGTTAAACTAAATACGGATGCAAACCTATTTACGTTGCCTTTTGGACTTACATATCAGACTGCCTGAGCGGGGAATCGAACCCACGACCTTTGATATCAAAGGCCAAGGTCCTACCGCTGAGTCAAACTGACACAGTCATTTTTTTTACGCAAGCTATGGGGCCCAGGGTTAAGTGAATTCTAGATGGCCTATAAATTAGTTTGGTTCAATAAAATTGTGCTATTTTGAAGATATTCGGCAGATGATGCAATTTTCTGCAAGTGGAATCTTATTTTTTTCCCCGATTTGTAACGAAACTTGTGCTATGCAGCTCGTCTTGGATCGTTTCGTGTGTACCCGTTTCATATATTCCAGTTTAAAATTCAACAAACCTTTAAGCCAATTTTTTAAAAGTCTAAACGCACCTGCTGTTGACATTAATGGATTTCAGCCTCGTAATGGCTAAAACCGGAATTACTTTTTGAGCACCGCTTTACTCCTAGGCGCGTCTTTGTAATTTGCTGCGCTGTAATTGCTGAGCAGAACAGAACCAGTGCAACGAAAAGCTATCCGTTACCTAGCGACAAAGCCACGAGTGGATGTCTTGCGAGGAGTCCGACAAGGGCTGATATCTCGAACGCTCTCCGAGTTCCGATTTGCAAATCTTTGTGAAATCTGCAAATCCAAGTGTAATCTGCAAATCATCGTAAATATGCAAATCTCTGTAAATCGTGGAAATCATAGCAAATCAACACGAAATCTTCGAATCAACTTGCACATCCAGTAAAATCTGCAAATCCACACAAATAACTAAAAAAATAAACAAATCAGCAAATCTAAATGAAATCTACAAATCTGTAAATCTTCATGAAATCCGTAAATCCAAGCGAAATCTTGAAAATCCGAACAAATCTTGCAAATCCGTGCAAATCTTACAATTCTGTGGAAATCTTGCAATCCGTACAAATTTTGCAAATCCACGCAAATCCCTGCAAATCTGCTCGAATCTCTAGGACCCCTGATGTCTTACTGGAGGCGAAAACAGAGGCCTTCTTCGTCAGTTCAATGAGCAGCAATCAGTCTAAAAAAATGCGCCATTTGTTGGATTCAAGCTGCTGCAATTTTCAGCGTAACAACATTTTAACATAAGCTTCACATAGTAAGGGATTGGACATTGAGCATTGTTGCTTGACCGGTGACTGGGCATGGCATTATAAAGTGCGCCTATCACACGAAATACACATTCGACTATTGTTTGGGATCTGCTTGTGGGGCCGGACCGATATGGCGCAACCAATGCCCCCTCCCAAGTTTTGGAAATACAGTTCAATGGGAACCAACATGACGTAATCATGTCGACTTCTAGTGAACTGCGTGGGTGGTCTAAAAGCGAAAGACACATCTTAATTGCTTATGAAATTAAACCCTTTTGATGTAAATGTTGTCATAATCTAATATAGTCAGATTCTTAGAATAGGCCCATTGTAATAGACAGGGTGTGAATCACTAATGAGTGTTGGCTAACAGTATAAAAGCTCGGACAGAGTACTCAGTCGGGGTCTCCATAGCAACAAATCAGTCTTTACGACAGTTCGCCAGCAACAGGTTAGGCTACTGTCTTCAACTTCCCACCGTTTGCAGCCAATAAGAACGTATGTTTGAATACCCACGATTTGGCCAGGAACTTCGACGTGTATTTAGTATTTCTACTGTGGCTTGGTACCTTCGTATCTGCCGTCTACCAAATCACGGCTTCTTAAGTATCCCCTAGTACCTCGGAAGAACCGGCTTGACTCGGATGTAAACCCACTGCATGTTTATTTGTCTCAACCATGTTACAACGGAGGGAATTTTTAACACCTCTACCCAACACTTAATGACTTTAGATTTAACAAAAGGGATCGTTAAGGTTGATTTACCATGACCAGCAGACGTAACGCGTGAAAAGCTCCGGCTTGACAATGCGGGAAGCCATCTCCAGCTAAGAAAACACGATGTCCGTAGAGTGACTGAAGCGATTTGCGATTCCAGATGATCGCTCCTGCATTGCTTATATGTTGTGTTAGAAATTAAGAAACCTTACCTTTAGTTCTTGTTTAACTTATTTTAGGGATTTTTTTTCCGCAGCTTTTCGTAAAAAAGCTCCATTCGCTTACCTGTTCTCTACGCTTTAACCTGTCGCCCAGCCGTTAAAGTTGAACTAAATGAAACTTTTAGAGAAACCTGTAAAGTGGTAATATCACCACTCTCGCTTTGTACCAGTACTTGTTTCTGCGATATCAGGATCGCCTTTTTACTACAGCACTGTTAGGGGAAGGTTATATGTTCGAATCAGTAGATTGATGCAGTTAGACTCAGAAACGGTCGAATGGAATAATAAAATATGTACGTGGTCATTCCTTCATAGTGCAATGTGTAGAGGAAAGACATACGGAGACTGATAATAACCGGCCATACGTTGTAAAAAATGGCTCAACATCACACCCAAAGTCCAATAAATAGTTAAAAGTAAGAATGAACAAATAATTAATTAGTTAAAAGATAGAAGTCTCACAACTTGACGGATATCATTAATGGTTAATTACTTTTAGTGTACAAGATCTGATCAGATCAACGACATATTACAGGCCAGTTGCTTCCACACATATAGAGGCAATTGTATTTTTTTTATTCAAACTGTTCTGCCACGCTATATTTCAGGTTGGCCCCATGTTTATTATTATATTTACATACATCTTTTTAATTGTAAATAGCTTTAGTCTTACTTCCCACTTCAGTTTTTAACTTTCACTACTCCAGTTTCATGCATTTTCATTGTTTTATTATTTTTTTTTATCTTTATGAAGATTGACAATTGGTATTGGCCAAGCTTTAATCTACGATACATTATTTAATTATTTTTAAAGAAACATTGACAACGTTAATCGGCTTTTCCCTGCACTTGTCCCTCACGTTTGGCGATGCCATCGGGGACCATCGTGTCCCTGGTAGGTCTAACCTTGGTGGTAAAGCATTCGTGACCCAAACCCCATACCATCAACCTTTCCTCTGCAGCCGAGCCATCGTACTTGTTTTGAACTTTTAACTGTTTAACTTTTATAGTGTATAATTCTTTAGTTTTAACATCGGACGGCAGTCAATGACCACCCAGTCCTTGTCGCTCCGGTTGCGATTGCAACAAACCTATATATTATGTCACAGAAACACAGTAGTCCACCAAACTTAAAAACAAACACGTGACTCATACTAATCATGCCAGGTTCGCTTTTGATGGTGTAACGATGGAGGTTGGTGCACAATGCCGGCACGTTGCTTGTTCGATGGTGGTATGTCTAATTTCGGCATAGGCCTATATAGGCCTATTTCTCTACTAAATATTCCGCGCACGACGATGCAGCAATAAATGTTACAATGTTGTTGTTTTTTTTACTTCTTTGTGTGAGCTCAAAGCTACCAACAATTGTAATATGGTAAATTAATTTTTTTTGTTTTTAGTGAAAGAATAACAAACATTTCACAGCTAGTGGTGTATAGGGTAAGCGGGTGGGAATGGGTAAGAGGCACAATCGGGACACAGTTGCCTTACCACCAAGGTGGGACCTGCCAAGGATTTTTGCCCCAATAGCATCGCCAGCTGGAGCTGAAAGCTGAGCAGCCACCTAAAAATCACGTAAGAAATAAAACGGCAATATACATTTAAAAAATAAAGCACTGAATATTTGTCAGTATGTGACGACTCAGGGAGTGGACAATTGTTTTCAAGCAAGGCTCAAGCACAATTCACACCTTACTGTACAGCTAGGGGTTCTGTACACAGAGTTCACGTATTAGGCACTGACTCAGGTTTAGAAGCCTGGTCAGCCCTAGCGGAGTATTAGAAGAGACGACCTTATCAGTTGCCTCTCCTCAACTTTCTGCCAGATCTGCTCTCAGCCCCTCGTATTTATACGCAGGGGAGAACAATAGACCTCGCCTTAGGCGTTACGTCACGTGACCCGCTGAGCCAGTAGGAGCCGTTGATGCCGTCCTGTTGGCGCATGCTCAATAGGCGCGTTTGGGCGGCTATTGGACAAGTGCACTGACAGAATACGTAACTGCAAGGCGCACCCCACGGAGTGTAGCTTCGTGTGTGGCATCTTGCTATCATGTAAACAGCCGGTTTACATGTATACGCCGTAACAATGGGTGTCATTCGTATACAGACAAAAAATTGTGAAAGGTTTACAGTATTGGATCTGCACCGGCAAATGTACCGGGGTGTATCGGGATCGGATTGGATGGGCTAACAGTAAATAAGTTTACGTATTCAGTGACAGCCCGAAGTTGTAAGAGATGTGTCTGCTCAATTACAAAGTAACAATAAGTATTAAAATGAAAGGACATAGTGCAATAAACACATAAAAATATAGAGAATAAAAGTATAAAAATCAATCACTTTAATTTCAAAATCTACACCTATGAACAATGCAATAACAAAGTAATGGAAATGGAAACTACAAAAATACAGACAGCTGAAAAAAACATCATTACATCAGCGCACAGGCAATTTGTTGTTGCTGTCATAACTGAGAAACAGTGATAAAAAAAATATTCTTATGGTTATAATTTTTGTATGCTGCAGCAGATGCAACGGGATTTTGCTGTCGGAAAATGTGGGGTATTTTATGACTTACATTTTTACCGCAGTGGTTCCTCATAAGAGAACCTCTAATCAGTAGGAAGATTTGCGCAAACGAGCGTTTTAATTGCTGGAGCTGATTTTTTGGTTGTCGTTCAAGTAATTTTTTTAGAACAAATTACGAAATCTCTCAGCTGACTCACCTTAAAAATTTTAGTTTTCCTGTCTACCTACTTAGTTTTGTGAATATATCCTTATGGTATTTGTAAATCCGGTTCTCAACGAGTTAACGGTCGGTGGTGGGATTCGATTCCGCGCCTTCTTGATTTGGAACTGACCACTCACCACTCGCCTGTGATAGCTCACGGTTCCCCTCACCAACATCATTCACCACGAGATTTGTGAGACGCACCCAAAGCAATGTTGTGACTTAGTTTAATTTTTTTCCTGCTTAGTTACATGTTGACGTTTCCTACAATATTTAAACTTCTTAATTAAATTACGTTTGGTTCGCCTCTGAAATTGGAATACATTCGTAGTATTTCTTACTAGTAGCACTGTTCACCCACAAGAGGCTGGTTTATAATTGAGCATTTTTCTTCCCTGGCCGATTTGCACTCCGAAGTGAAAAAACTCCGAGCGCTTGGGGAGTTATTTTTATTATTTTTTTGTTCTGCTTATTCACAGGTTGCCGATTCCTACAATGATGCAAGAAAGTTAAATATGTAAGCTTAATGAAATCACGTTTGGTTCGGCTCTGAAATGAGAATGCATCTATGTAGTATTTCTTACCAGTACCCTAGTAGTGTTCACCCACAAGAAGCTGGTTTATTATTGAGCGATTTTCTCCTTCACGAGTTGCATTCCGCAGTGAAAAATAAAAAAAACTCCAAGCGCTTGGGGAGGTTTTTTTTTTTATCAACTTGGGAATGCAGCGGGTAACTTCTTCGTATATTCCGGCAGTGAGTTTCCAGCAATTCTGATTGTTGAGGCTTTAGGATGTTAACCTTCCAGCCCGTAGTGCTGTCCCATGCCATTCTGATTGCGCACACCCAGAGTTTCATTCTTCGTATGTTCCGGCAGTGAGTTTCCGGCAGTTCTGATTGAGGAGGCTTTATGATGTTTATCGTTCCCACGCGAAGCGCGACCCCCCATAGTTCTGGTTGCGTGCTGCCAGATTGCCATTGCGCTTGATGTTTACTATTGTCGTGTGAAGCGTGATCCTTCTCAGTTCTGGTTGTCTGCTGCCAGAGGTACCACTGCTAGATGCGCGGTCGAAATACTGCTATTCCTTCTAGTAGCTTCCTTTTTGGAGGACGAAAAGATGTGAAAGTCGACTATTCGTCGACTATTTCACATAGTCGACCTTCGTGAAAAGCTGTTAAGACGACTATTTTGTTAATTTTTTCTTCTGTTTTTTTCTATTTTTCTTTTTGTCCATTTCCGTTTTCGAAACGGCCGAGACACGATTGCATTAAGGAAAGGACTTATGAAATCAGTTCGATAAGGAGCACAGACGGGACGAAAGCCAATTGGGCTCGAGATTGGTTAATAAATACGGATGCAAACCTATTTACGTTGCCTTTTGGACTTATATGTCAGACTGCCTGAGCGGGGAAACGAACCCAGGACCTTTGAAATCAAAGGCCAAGGTCCTACCGCTGAGCCAGACTGACACGGCCTGGGTCAAAGGTCCTGGGTTCGTTTCCCCGCTCAGGCAGTCTGACATATAAGTCCAAAAGGCAACGTAAATAGGTTTGCATCCGTATTTATTAAGGAGCACAGAGAACGGGACGCGGCGACTTCTTTAATAATTGCTTGCCAATCAGAATTTCTTGTTGGTTGGCCGCAACCAACAAGACAAAATTACAAATTATTTTCTTGTATCGTAGAAAAAGTAACGGAGGGAAAAACCAGAGCCAAATCCAAAGGGGGAAAAAGTTGGATCAATAATCATAAAAAATTAACGATTTGAGACTAAATGCTATGGGTCTTAATTACATTTGGAGATTGCATGCCGATCCCCCGCTCGCCCGACATTTAATCAACGTTTTGTCATGATTCTGAAGCGCTTGGAAAAATCTCCCAAGAACATTTAATAACCAGAATCACAAAGCCAGAACGAAAAGATAGGAATTTTCATAAGATGCGTGCGTTAATTTGGTTGCTCATTTAATAACATTGATCCGGTTGGTGGCAGGGTATACATTTTAAAATTAAGTAGGATAAGACGTCACCATATTTTCCGAAGCTATAGTCGGTAGCTTTTGGCTATAGGGTGCAGTCACACAACGAAATCTCGCAAGCGGAGACGATAGTTGCGAGCTACAGACCAATCGCGAAATGTCGTTAGTATGGCTATGTCTCCATCGACCAAGCTACGGACATAAGCTACAGACATAAGCTACAGACATAAGCTACGGACATAAGCTACAGACATAAGCTATAATCTCGTTTGGTTAAATAGTTCCAGTACAGTAAGATAAACTAGCCATATCGTTCGCTTCCCTCGCTCCATTGTCGTCGATCCATGCTTGATTTGATTCCAAGACCATCACAAAATCGATGTACTGAGTTTTTCGGCGCAAACTAATTGCACTTATTGCTCACAGTTCGTCCATCACATCCCTCAACACGCCTGCTCATGACGTCATAGTTTTATCAGGAAAAGTTTGTTCAGGCATAATAAACTTTGCATGAACAAGACGGGCCCCCAAAATATGTGTGGTTGCTAAGGAAGTAGACGATTAATTTCAAGACAAGGCTCAGTTCCAATTTACTTCTTACTGTACTGCTAGGGGATTGCACGCAATAGCATTACATATTAGGCATCAGCCAGAATTTATCCTTCTAACTGACCCTGCAGGCTCAAGAGCTTCTGACAGCTTCTGACACCAACTAGCGAGTGGCCGGCATCGGGCTGTTATATAGGTGCCCGAGTCCTAGCCTCGAAACCAAAGGACGACGGCTAATCCGGTGCGATCCGGTTCTAACTGGAGTCGAACAATAGAACACTCTCGCACCCAACTGTTGGGCGCTGTGCCAACTCCCGTGTGTATGCGGTGGTTAGCAGCATGCGCACAACAGCTCTGTTAACGGCAAGGTGCACTAAGGAGCACTGACTCCGTAGATTGCGTGTTGCGGTCGATGTAAGCCGGTTACAACTATGACGTCATGAACAAACGTCATGAGGGACAAAAAAAACTTTGACGTTATTTTTGCAGTGTTTTTCGCGTATTTGAGGCTCACAAAATGAAGTTTCAGCGACAAAAATAAGACTAACGGTTGCGTAATTTAATTATCTTTCGTTTAGTCCTACTCCCATCTTTGTAGGTGCCTTGGCTCCAGAAGAGTAGAGGTACAAACACACACACACACATCATACGTTTTTAATGATTTTAGATTCGCTGCTGAGGAAACATTTCCCTGCTGGCTTACGAACTGTTGTCGTTGACTTCTTTCATTTAATTGTTTAACCGTGGCGGAGCCAAAATAGGCGCCATCTTGAAATCTAATTTCTTCTAGTGAGTGTGACTGCCTTTTGTAACCGAAGCCTTAGGGCGCATTTGTACAACGTAATCTCGCAATTAGGAGGAATAAATAATCTGAAAGTTAACGAAAACAGTCAATGATGACAATTATTCGGATGTGACTAGGAAAACTTTTTAAGCAGGGGAGGGGGAATTCTTTATCTTATTGCTACGTCTGTTACGACTGTCGAACTATACCACACGTCATGGCTGTTTGCTGTCACGTGCATATCACGTGCATATCACGTGACTGGGCTAGTCCAATCAGACGGCCAAACAGCCGTTGTTCTCGTTCGTCATTGGCTAACTCGTGGTGACGTTACGGCAAACAGCCATTGCGCATGGTTTACGTCACATTTACTCAAACGAAGTGCCATTATCCATATAGTGTTGTTACCATGGCAACGAGAATTTTATCATCGCAATGGACTCGCAACAATCTTCTGGCTGCGAGATGGCAATGCATTCTGAAGAAAATCAACGCGCACAACGATGAATATTAAGGAGTAGGCTTTATAAGAACGTACACCATGACGTGTACACCACTCTGACGAAACTTTGTAGTTTTGTCACGCTCCCGGTCGCAGCCAGGGTGCCAGTAGGAGAGGAACAATTTCACTAGGTCATTCCAGTCAAAAAACGTACGATCTTTTTCATGCTGCAATCGTCATGAGCATGAGGCATTACAGGGCCCATCTCCTTCCGATAATGCCAGGGGCGGCTGAGGTCAGACTCGAGCCAGGGTCCACTCGCAAAAAAAGCCGCTGTACTACCGTGCCCCATACTTTGAACACGCTGTGATTTGACAGTATATATCACTGTGTTTACTAACAGTGCTCAGCACCTCCGCACGACTTGTGGAGCAGTAGTACACAATTTATGTAAAAATGTGTACTGGCAGCACACAGTTCGTGAGGCTGAACTGATACACAGTGTTGTGTACAATCAGTGGACACCGTGTCTTCAGAGTGTACGCAAAACGACAAACTAACAGAGTCCAGCGGTGAAACGCAAGCTTCACGAGGGTTCCTTGAGAACCCAAGAGAAGCAAGCAAAGCACGGCAGAGTTGTTACAGGCTTGGTCTCCAACCCAACAGGATGCAAGATTGTATCGCACCACCAGCGTATGCACAAATGGGACTTTAAATAAGGCACCCTGTGGGCGCACTTATGGAGTGGAACGAGTTAATCAACACTGAAAGCAAAGTAGTGACGTTGTAGTAATTCTTTAATGTGTAGTTAGTTAACTACTGGTAACAGTAGTTTGTAGTTATTGGAGCTAACTTTTTCATGCAATCGAAGAATGAGACTGGTTAGTTGATCCAAGTCTATAGTCCCGACACTTCTTAAGTGCTAGGAAACTCCTAAGAAGACTAAATCCAAGAAGGTGGATACTACTGTAACAGATTGTCAAATAATAAATACTAGTTGTTCCCCGGCGTAACATACGTCGGTCTAGTTGATTCCCCTGATTCAACTCGGCTCTAATAGTCAGCATTATTGAAGTGTTTGTTTCCAGTTGTTAGAGCGCATATCCATTTCATTATCGGCCGCTCGCCCTTTTTCTTTGCTACCGTGGCAAGAATGAGCCCGCTCGCCCTCTTGGTGATTGTTGAAGCTTCGTTTGTTTAACCCTTTAACCCTAATAAAGCCCCCAGCGGCCTTGCAGTGCTGGAAACACCGGTTCTCGTCAGATCCCCGAAGTTAAGCAGCATTGGGCTGGATTGATACTTGAGTGGGTGACCGCCTGGGAATCTGGCTGCTGCAGACATAGGGCCTTAGGGCTTCGGGCAGATGACCAGGAGTGGTTAACGCTCGTTAAACCCTTTAACCCTTTAACCCTAATAAAGCCCGTTAAAGCCCCGTTAAACCCTATGAAACCCTTTGAAACCCTAATAAAGCCTCATCAAGTCTGATCACATCATTAAGTCTGCTCACAAAGGAAATATAGATAAATATAATATTGTGGATGGAGATGCGGACAAACATTCAGTAAACAAACTGCACCGAAGGCCTCTCAAGATGTTGCCAGGCTAGCATAATGTTGCTAAGGATCCCGACTGTGTGTTCAGCACCCGTATTTATACACCTGGGCTGACAAACAGATGATGAATCCATACCCACTCCAATCAAGGTCCACTCCCAAAGCATACAATAGCTCTACGAGCCGAGCATCCGTGTCTAAAGGACATTTAAAATATTTCTAAGGGTAATTCAGAAACAGTAAAGCTGCAAACAAGTAAAGTGATTACCACACAGCCATAAAATTCTATTTTAAAATGTCGATTGCCATAAAACCATGCCGATAATGTTCTTTTCAGCGATCTGAACGTATACAGAAATTACATGGCGATGGCAGCGACCATTTTTTTCAGCCAGGTTGGTAGCTGTCAGTGTAGTACTAATCCGCCAGGGGTCTGTTTCTTTTGGTTGGCTAGTGCCGTTTACATTCGAGTGACGTAGGCATTTAGCAAACTCTGCTGCAGATGCTGCACGGCTGCAAAGGAAATAAAAAACAAGGTTACTGCGCGTTTCTTTTCCTCGAAAAGATTTAGCGCTTCATGAAAGGGTACCTGCTGGAGTTTGTAGCGTTGGCCCTAGATTGCAGTTCCTAGAACCTTCACTGCTACGTATCTGTTGTTAGGTGACACTATTTAGATATAGGCCTATTAGTCATGCATCTAGCTTTTGTGCAACACATCATGGTTATTGGCCAATCTGATGCAATAACCCATACCCAAAGGTAGGGTAGGGCTGTGGAGGGATTCATCCTAAATCACACATTAACGATATACTAGATCTCTCTGGCCTGGATAAGCGCCTCAACTCGTCTCAAGGAATAGTCTAGAAGGGAACTTTCTAGGAGGGTTTTGAATCACGATTGGGTGTTGGCTCTCCCGTGTAAAAAGGGAAGGACCAACACTCAATACGGGGTCTTCAGTGACAGATCTCTCACCAAACTGTTAGCAACACGTTATGCTACTGTGATCATCTTAGACTTCTCACCGCAACTAGAATAGACGGTATGTCCGAAGTCCCACCATTCGGTAGAGAACTTTATGTGTATTATTCATTATTTCTACCGTGGCTTGATACCTCTTCCGGCCTTCTACTACTCATGGGAAGAACTGGGATAGACCCGGATCGAACTTACGGCGTGTTTACTGTATTCGAATCTGTTGTAACACGCTATTTACGAATAGCAGGGCGCACCTTGTGTGAACGCACATGGTGCACCTTGCAGTTACATAAGCTGCTTGGCGATCGGTCAATTTCCGTCTACACCGGAACTTGCCCGAACGCCAACAGCCGGGAACGAGGCTAATCTATTGTTCAAACCAGTTAGAGCCGGCTCCAACCTGTTAGCGGTTACGCAACGTAAAGCCTCAGGAGACTTCTATTGTTCTGGCCTGCGCATAAATACGAGGGCCCGGACCATGGGAAGGAGTTGGCGTGGGGCAGACGACTCGAAAGGTTGTCCCCCTGGACTCTGCTAGGATTAGACCAAGATGCAACTTGTGTTTAATGCCTAATATGTGTTCTCAGTGCATAGCCCCCTAGCTATGCAGTAAGGAGTAAATTGGGTTTGAGATTATTCTTGGATTCAATCGTCTACTCCCTGAGTACGTCACACTGTTAGAAGTTGGTAGCTTTTACTCAATCATGTAGCAGTTATACCCAACTCCGACAAATTTTGTGCGTTTCTTTTACTGGAAGCAGTTTAGCAAAACAAGAGTATGGTGTGCAATTAACCTCAAAATGCGTGTACGTAAACGGGAATGACGTAATGCGCAAAGCGTAATACTGACATTGACTTTACATCATACTCGTGTTTCGCTAAATTGCTTGATGGACAAGAAAACTACGGTTTCACTTTCGTGCAGTACTAATTAAATATGTTCGAAGAAATGAAACGTAGCAAGCGACCCTTCCAGTTTCAACTTGAATGATAACAGACTGTGAATCACCGTAAAGTTACACGCACAGGTACAGACAGGACTGTGAAAAGCTATAAAAATCTATAGCCTGAACACACAAAATTACCTTTGCATCAAGCGTTACTTGGTTCAGCATGCTATTCCGTAATAAAGTTGCAAATTGCACTGCAGAGCAGGCACATCTGTTTCCCATATAAACGTGCTATAAACTACTAGGAACTGACGAACACCCAATAACGGGGCAGCCACGTTTTTTTTCCCACCTAAAGCAAAATGAGGCCTGTCATCGTCGAAATTTACAATGACTATCCTTACTCGAAAAGCTGACAATAAAAGCTAAATTTAAGCAGAGTTCAGCAGAGCAGGCAGCTTTTTAAATTGTTGCATATATTTGGACAAAAAAGCCGAAAATAGCTTCATCGAAAACGACTTCCCAAATGCAGGGTTAATGGTTGGCCGAGACCAGGATTGAGCCCGGGACCTTTCATTTATGAGACGGTCGTGCTACCCGTTCAGCTACCCTGACCGCACAACAATTCTTGAACCGTGAAGCGAGGAAGGAGTTTCATAGTCCCAAGGGCCGGCTTTAGTTCTAGGGAAGTCCGAGAATCTTCAAGTTCTGTGGGCCCCACCAGTGGAACAATAGGGTTTGAGGCGGCCAAACAATGCGAGCTAGGCGGTCTGTGACCATGCCGTTGGCTCCTCCACGGGGTGGTTCTCCACCAGACCCCCCCCCCCCCCATCACGCTATGTTTTTCCGGGGCAGACTTTGTAACTAAGGGATATTTTTCTAAGGCATTTGATTAACACACATTATAAGTGGCGCCGGAGTCAAACAGGAGGAACCACACAATTAGTAACAGTCCCATGCATTAATACTATTTTTTTTCTCGTTTCGTAAGGCGTTTGACTAGTAACAATTTAAGTGAGAACGGAACAGAATGTAAGGAACTACAAAATAAGTAATAGTACCATGCATTACATACTCTTCAGGTTTCATAAAGCATTTGACTTACAAATTATAAATGACTCCAGAGCAAAACATAAGGAACCATAAGATTAGTATTAATACCATGCATTACATACTCTTTTTTCTTGTTTCAGAAGGTATTTGAATAAAAGAAATTATAACTCTTGTGCACCAACAGACTACTTTTTAATTACATTTTTTAAGCACCTATGCACCTTAGTCAATGGCGCTATTCGATCAGGCATTCACTTGGCTGGCAGCTGATCACTCTAACAAGTAACTCGACTATAAGTAATAAACATTTTATTCAGTGTAATACTGCATAGCAACACCCTTGAGAACGCAAGAATTATGCAAGTGTGCTGGTGAGCATACAGCGGTGAGCATACATTTTTGAAACACTTCTTTTGTGACATTGGCTGCCATTTTGCTCATCATTGCAACCAGCAAGTGCATTCTAAATAAAGTGACATGCAGTGTCATTTTGATGAAAGGGGTCGCTTTTGCCATAATGGGACGTGTGAGCAGTTCGATGAATTTAATGAAGTGCACTTTATCCACTGTCACACATAGAAGGTGCTAGGTATTCTACATCTGATTTGCTAACACTATAATATTATGTCGAAGGAATTAAATTATTTCATGTATTTATGTATTCTTGTTAGGCTGTCATAGGCTGCTAAGGACGACTTGGTACATTCGTGAATGCAAATATAATACAGGTTTCTTTACGATGGTTTCGTTACCCATTGTCACAAAAATGGATGAAAGCAAAATGAAAGTGGACGAAAGCAAATAAAACTACGAAAGCAATGTGACAAACCTGTAAAAACTAAGAGCCACACAAATGCCATAGGCTTTATTACATGTGCCTCTGATCTTGCATCAGTCGATGAATACACGATTTTTCCAATTTCAACTACTGTCATCACGTCGTTATTCATGTCTGTCAGTGCAAAAGCCGATCTACTGGCCTCGTTCCAATTTTACTGGTCATAAGACGTGAATCAATAAAGTCCCAGGAGCAAAAGACATGATTGGCGGCCAATCGACCAAAAGCAATATGTAATTTAGTGATGTTAATGATTAGGAATCCCTGGAGTTCTCCCGCTACACCAATTTCCAAACGTTTCCACGACTACTGCAGTTATAGTAACAAAACACTTAGTTCATGTCTGGTATTAGTACATTGCGTTTCAGAACCGTGCCACATGATGGCGTTCACACTCTATGGACCGACAGAAACTTTATTACCTTCCCTTCTCGGCATGATGGAAAAATACCATTCTCATTGGGGCTTGAGCTCGGGCTTTTGGGTTAGCTATACATCATTGTTCTGTTACGGTCTTTAAATGATTAGTACAATTTATTTGATAAAATCGCAACCGTTTACATATTTAAAGGTATACAGTATGCAAAGACCAATTCGAAAAATTTTTGGGCAGAGCCGCAGAGGGGGAGGGAATTGTTTCCCATCAAAACATTTAGGAAAAATGAAGCGAAGAGCATGTCAAGCCATGAAACAAACAGCTTTGGTGCTGTCACAAGGATGACGTCAAATTTGCTAATTTCTCCTATTAGAAGTGTTTTCACGTAGTTTGTCCCTGCACACTGCAGGGACAACCGGCATCAAAAACAACAACTCCACACCACAGAAACAAAAAATGTCAGAAACGCAACTGCACATCGCAGGGACAAACTGTGTCAAAAACACTTACTGCACACCGCAGGGACAAACAGCATCAAAAGCACGAATGCACACCACAGGTACAAACAGCATCAAAAGCACGACTGCACACCACAGGGACAAAAGCATCAAAAGCACGACTGCACACCGCAGGGACAAACAGCATCAAAAGCACGACTGCA